>JAVYIG010011671.1:0-58979 GCA_035222895.1 Strongylocentrotus droebachiensis | reverse complement strand
CATTTGGGGGGCGGCTGATTTTCGATAAAAGAGTCGATATATCTTCGTTATGTGATCATGGATTTTAATGAGACTTGTATCATTCTTCATGGTATTATTAGGTCTATATCGTCAGCTAAAGAAAATCCTGGGGTGGACTATCCCTTTAACGGTTTTCAAATTATGTTTTAAAGAGGGGGTGCACTGGCCGGCTGCGCCCTCTGATATCCCACAATGTATACTCATTTCGTTTATCGGGCCGCTTTTTATTCCACGTAATCACGCCGGTCTTTGAGAACGGGTATTGGGTCGTTTTATTCCCCAAAGGTTTAATTTTTTGACGCTCGTCAATCCGATAATTTAAGTAGGGTACGTCATAAGCTAATTAAGAAAAAATTGAGTTGGGAAATTCTACAAATTTTTAGATTTATGAGACTTTTAATATTTTTTCGAGACGCCGAACCTTCGGAATATTGAGATGTTTTTCCGAGTAATGTAACTTCGGACGAACAAACTTTCCGATTAAACACAGCATATTTTCAAAAAAACGAACAATATATATTTTATTTAAAGTAAAGAACCCCCCCCCCCCCCTCATAGGATTTTCAGGCCTGATTAACGTGTGAATTTTCAGAGAACTGAAGCCGAGTGTGCCTCTTTGTGGAAACAAAGACAGAAATATTTTAACACTACAACAACACAACAAAAACCAATACATAAAACTAGATCATAGACAATCGGTTGCACACTTGTTGATAGATGGTATAAAGAAAAAAAAATGCATACAATGGGGCTGTATTGATTGAAATGATGATTTGCATAAGAACAACTAGTAACTAGAAATGCAATCGTGTCACAACGATTTAAGTGCAATGGCATAGCCATTGGAGCGTGACATTTGGCATGGCTGCAATTATGAGATAAAGATACCGTGAGAAATTGATACGAAACTGAATTGGTATAAGAAAGTTATGGCAATTTTAGATTTTTAAGGGGTCAATTTTTCAAGAATTTTAGAGATTTTTGACGGAGTCGGTTTCAGATTTAAATTTCGAGTACGGAGATGTCATTTTGAAGTTACAGTCATACGTAGCAGATGAAAAACATCTTTTAGATTATCTAGAGGGATTTGTTAGAAGTTTGTAGGATCTAGGATAGTGGAGATAGGTAGGACGAAAGAAAGGTCTTAAAATGGACCAGAAACGGACAAAATGGCGCTTGGACGGTTACAAGCTATGGTTTTGTATGGCGGATTTATGTTCCAGTGATATTAATCTTCCGTCGCAGATGACTGGCATTTTATTGTGAAAATAATGAATAATTACGAAATTTGTTATTAAACTTTGAATAGGTTTGTATATTTTTTGTTGATGATCTTGTGTAGGGTCGAACAAAATCAACACACGAGATGGATTTGGTATATTTGATATTTTGTTTGTCATGATACGATCGCATCTTTTTTTTCATTTTAGATTAGATACAGTTATTTCTCTCTTTCTCCGTCTCTGTCTCCCCAAATATCTGTCTTTCTGACTATCTCTCTCTCTCCCTCTCTCTCTCTATTTCTCCTCTCTCTCTTTCTCCTCCCTCTCTCTCCCCTCTCTTTCATTCTTCCCCCTTCTCTCATTCCTGTCTATTTCTTTAGTTTCAGTTTCCAAATTTTAATTTCACCGTCTCTCTGTCTGTCTGTCTATCTCTCTTTCTAACCAGTGAATTCTTCTCTTCTTCTTCTTTGGGTTAAGTCTACCTCCTTCACAGTTGAAGATTCTTGCAGACTGATGAGTGTGTGTGTGCTTACGAGAGCAAGGTGCATGGTGCAATGCTATTTACATGGTGCAAGTAAACAAGTTCCCGGACTTAGTTGCTGCCTCTCTATTTCACTCAGACCCTCATTTTTTCTCCCCCGTCTCACCCATTATCTTCCTCTCTCTCTCTCTCTCTCTCTCTCTCTCTCTCTCTCTCTCTCCCATCACTCTCTTTCTCTCTTTCTCTTTCTCACTACGCTCTATCTCGCTTTGGCTCGACTATTTCTCCGGGTAAATGCACAAATACTAAAGAGTTATGCGGTAAGGGTGTACCAGTATCCGCTTGATACGGGTGCGCCCTTTATTGATATCGTCTACGTCCTATCGCTATTCATTAAAACTACAGCTATTTACCGTGCCATTTTATCAATACACTCCCACGTATTTCATTTTTGCCAAGTCAGAACCAGTTTATTCGCAACCAACCACAAACGGTACGCCTTCAATCTATGTGTGTAGTAACCGTCACGCAAAGTGGTAGCGGCTAATTTTAATAGGAACCCGCCATTTCCAGCTTCAACGATGTCAGTCTCTACAATGACGTTTCTATTCCTGGCCTTACTACTGCATTGTAAGTATGGCATGTGAATATTATAACTGATATCACAGTTTTTGCGATGCGTTGCTTGCTTTATGTGATTCTGTGTAGACAACCGATATTATGTAAAACGAATATGAGGGAATGGGAATGAACGGGCTTTTTATTTTAAACAAGAACGATTTGTCACTCTGGAAATAATAGCAAATATAAAATATGATACTGCGTGCAGTATGATTCATAAACAAAACAAAGAGTTGTAGACAAAGTGTGATATAAAACATACATGCAATACAGAGTCCCTGCATGTATACTACCAATACTGCTACTTCTACTATCACTATTACTACTACTGCTACTAATACTTGTTCTACTAGTCTACTCCTAACTACTGGTGATGATGAGGAGGGAGGGAGAGGAGGATTATGATACAAAATGATAATGATACTACTACTACTACTACTAATAATAATATTGATAGTTATGAGAAGGACAATAACCAAAAAAATGATAACAAAATAATATAGTCATAGTATCAATAAGGATAGTGATACAATTTATGATAATAAGTCTTTAGGGAATTTAATCGCCTAAATAAAAGAAATAGAAATAGATTCCTTTCCTACCTTGTCTCGTAGAAACACCTGTTGAGTACAGATACTGGGAACATATATTATATCACAAGTAGTAGTTCAAATATTGCACAGCACCCGTAGAAAGAATATGTAAGACCATGTACAAAGTAATGACGCTTCTTCGCGAATTAAGTAAAGAAGAAGAAACTTATAATCTCTATAAAGTAATAAGGCCTCAGAACCGAGTAGAGAAACAAGCGAAGAAATAGGACAAGAATTAAGATGAAGCTGAATTAGCTTTGCTGTAGATCGATTCAAGACTCTCTAGAATACATGTGCTCTATATGAACAGCTCAGGAGAAGTGATGAAAATAGGTGTGGCAAATAAAGCAAGCAAGTGTAATGTGCCTGTATAAGCTATACCACTAGGTGGTTGCACATCCCAACCCATAGGGTGTGGAATGTGCTTGCCAGAATAAGTATGTATGGCACTCTAGTAATGTAACAGGTGTCACTAAAGAAATGAGTGACAATGGAATAAAAGGCTAGACTTCAAGCCACACAATATAGACAAGACAATAATATACAAATGCAAAGTTCTCCAAAGGCCAAGTCACTACAGTAGCTCCCCTCTAGATTTGTTGTCGAATGAAAAGTAGCAACAAATCGATGAGGAAATATAGACCTACATGCATGTTGACTTGAAAATATGAAAATAAGGCAATACTGTTGAAACACAGTAAGTTTAATATGCTTCACCCGATTTCGAAAAAGTCCACGAACCTCACTGGCCATCTAACTTGACGACCAGACCTGGTCCTTCGAATCTCGGGAGTGTTCTGCTTCAGTGCAGGATCCAATGCTAACGGTGCAGGATCCAGTGCTAACGGAGCAGGATCCAGTGCTAACGGAGCAGGATCCAGTGCTAACGGAGCAGGATCCAGTGCTAACGGAGCAGGATCCAGTGTTAACGGAGCAGGATCCAGTGCTAACGGAGCAGGATCCAGTGCTAACGGAGCAGGATCCAGTGCTAAGTCTGCGGAGTTGGATTGCCGAGGGACTTGGATAGGTGGATCTTGACCCTTCCTAGATTGAGCAGGGAGATCTTGCTCCATGAAAGCTGGTTTAAGTCTCTCAACACTGACAGTTTCACGTTTACCATTGTAATCAATAGTAAAAAACTTGTCAGAGCGTTGAATGACTCGAAAAGGCCCCCTGTAAGGAGGTTGAAGGGGTCCCTTGACTGCATCAACCCTCAAAAAGACGTGGGATGAGGAATGCAACTCTGGGTGTACCTGTGTAGGGATAGCTCGTTGCTTGCGAGTAGGGGTGGGGTGTAATTCACGCATCAGTCTCTTCAGTCTGTGGGCGTAATTAGCTGGATCGCCAGCAGAGTCAGTCTGTGAAGGAGACACAAACTGGGCCGGTAGCATGACCGTAGTACCAAAAACGAGTTCTGCTGCGGAACATCCTAGATCAGACTTGATAGCTGTACGTATACCCAGCAATACCAAGGGAAGGACCTCAGTCCAACGGACTGTGTTATGTGCCTTGAGAGAGGCTTTGAGTTGCCTGTGAAAACGCTCAACAAGCCCATTGGCTGCCGGATGGTATGCTGTTGTGCGAATGCGTTTAGTGCCAAGAAGATTAGTGAGAGCAAGAAAGAGTGCTGACTCAAATTGTCTACCCCTGTCTGTTGTAAGAGTAGTTGGAGCACCAAACACCGCTACCCATCTGGCCACAAAAGTACGTGCTACAGTATCCGCAGTGATATCTGGGATAGGTATAGCTTCTGGCCATCTGGTGAAACGATCCACACAAGTAAGAAGGTACGTGTTACCCTCTGAAGTAGGAAGTGGGCCTACAAGATCGATGTGCACATGAGAGAAACGTGCATCAGGTGAGGTAAAAGTGCCAAGTGGAACTTTTGTGTGTTTATGCACCTTGCATCTCTGGCATTCAAGACATGTTCTGGCCCATTTCCTGATATCATGATTAATACCAGGCCAAACGAAACGTTCCGTGATGAGCTTTTGAGTGGCCCTGATCCCAGGATGGGATAGTCCGTGGAGGGCGTCAAAAATAGCTCGTCTGTGTTTGACTGGAACAAGGGGTCTAGCAACACCTGTCGAAACATCACATAGCATGGTAGTAAGAGAACCAGGAAGCGATATAGACTTGAGCTGAAGCGAGGAGTCCTGTACCTCACTATCATCCTCTTGATCTTTCGCAATGGCTGCAAAATCTATGACCGAGGATGAATCAACTCTGTCGATACACAGACGGGAGAGAGCGTCTGCTGCTGTGTTCTCCCTTCCTGCTATGTGGTGTATCTCAGATGTGTATTGGGATATGAAATCAAGCTGGCGGATTTCACGAGGTGAGTGTCGGTCAGGCTTTGAATTCAAAGCATGGGTGAGAGGTTTGTGATCCGTGTAGATGGTAAATGTGCGACCTTCAAATAGATGTCGAAAGTGCTTTACACCGAGGTAGGCTGCTAACAGTTCCCGACCGAAAGTGCTGTACTTAGTCTCGGCAGGCTGTAGTCTCTTAGAAAAGAAAGCCAACGGTTGCCAAATACCATCTACCAGCTGTTGGATAGTTCCCCCAACTCCCACATCAGATGCATCAACCAACAGGCATAGAGGAACATCAATTCTAGGATGAACTAAAACTGCAGCGTTAGCTAACTGATCTTTAGCCTGATTGAAAGCAGAAAGTTCTTGTTCACCTAGGGTGATTGGTTGGTTCTTCTTCGATCTATTTTTCAACAGATCTGTGAGAGGTTGGAGTACTTCTGCACACCGCGGAATGAACCGTCTGTAGAAATTGATCAGCCCGAGGAACTCTCGTAGTTTGGTAAGTGATGGAGGTATCGGAAAATCACGGATGATCTTCACCTTGTCACTAAGTGGCTGTATTCCTTCCGAGTCAACTTTATGCCCTAGAAAGGACAGTAAAGGTACTCCGAACTGACACTTAGCGGGGTTGAGAATGATTCCATACTCTTGCAGGCGGTCAAAGAGTAAACGGAGATGTGTCTCGTGTTCGTCTTTGGTAGTACTAGCTACAAGAATATCGTCTAGATAAACATAGACGAAAGGAAGACCGCGAGTGACATCATCCATCAATCTTTGGAATGTCTGAGCTGCATTGCGAAGGCCAAACGGCATCCTAACAAACTCGAATAATCCAAAAGGGGTGGTTATAGCTGTCTTGTGGATATCGCTAGGCTCGACTGGGATCTGATGATATGCCCTGATGAGATCAATCTTGGAAAAGATTGTCTTGCCACTAAGTGACACAGAGAAATCTTGCAAATGAGGAATAGGGTATCTATCAGGAATAGTACGAGCATTAAGCATGCGATAATCTCCACAAGGTCGCCAGTCCCCTGGTGTCTTCTTCGGAACCATGTGCAAGGGACTTGACCAGTTGCTATCAGATTGTCTGATAATGCCGAGTTCAAGCATGTGTTCAAACTCTGCCTTGGCAATCTGCTGCCGATCTGGAGCAAGCCGACGAGGGCGAGCTGAAGCAGGTGGGCCTCGAGTTTGGATATGGTGGGTGGTTGTATGCTTGACTGCTGAGTGCTTGTATACTGGCCGGGTGATGTCAGGATACTCACGAAGAAGGGAGTGGAAACGCTCCGAAGTATCTTGCTTGACATACACCGGGCTAATGATGCCTGTGTATGTACCGACTCCCTGTACTGTAAGAGTGGTGGTGGTGTCTATCAGCCGTCGATGTTTGATGTCGACTAATAGTCCATAGTTATCAAGGAAATCGGCTCCCAAGATAGGTGTAGGTATGTCCGTGACAACAAAAATCCAACGAAAAACTCGCCGCAACCCAAGATCAAGAGTGAAAGATCTCTGGCCAAAAGTCTTAATGGGTGACTTGTTAACAGCTTGAAGTTGGATATTTGTTGCACTTACCATTGCCGATTTTCCTAACATGGATTGAGGGAAAATACTAACTTCGGCCCCAGTATCAACAAGAAAACGTGTGCCTGATTGTTTATCATGAACAAAGAAAAGGCGACTGGGTTGAATGGTGCCAAGTGAATTAGTCGCCGCTATTCCTTGGCGGGCCCGTTTCCCTGGACATATCCAGGGCGGCTTTGTCCTGCTGAGTATGAACAAGGACTTATGCACTTCTGGGCTCGTTTGCCATGCTTCCAGTGGTACCAACATTCGGCCCCAGCATGTTGTTGATGCCGACTCGGGCTACGGGAAGCTGATTGGCGAGGGCCGGAATTCTTCGGGCCTCGCTGTCGACTGCGACTTCTGCGGTCCTCCTGTATAGAACAAGTCAAGGCTTGCACCTGAGCAGCCAGTTGAGCAACCTGGGTAGAAAGTCGATGTACTTCACCAGAGTCATTGGGAGTAGCGCAAGCGTAAGTCTGCGCTGGTACCTCTTTAGGCAAGACATGTGAAATAGTAGGCGGACCAGCAACTTCAACAATTTTGTCGGCTAATGCCGCTAGCGCAACCAAGCTGACATCATCGCTTGTAGAAGCGAGAATCAACTGTACATTGGTTGGCAGGCGTTGCAAAAATAATTGCTTAAGTATACTAGTTTCCAAAGTATTAGAGCCTAATAATTGTTGCATTCTCCTAAGAAGTTGGGAGGGCGACCTATCGCCTAACTCTTCACTCGTCAGCAATTTGTTCAGACGCTTTTGCTCGGAGACAGAAGTTCGCTTGACTAGTGCTGCTTTGAGTATCTTGTACGGCTCTGTTTGGGGAGGGGCAATTAAAATATCGCGCACCTCTAGAGCTACCTCTGGTTGTAATGAGGCGACAACATAAGCGAACTTTGTAGACTCAACTGAGACACCTCTAGTTTGAAACTGAGCCTCAACCTGAGCAAACCAAATATCAGGATCATGTGCCCAAAATGGTGGAAGCTTTAAGCTAACATATGAGACTTGAGGGGATGGTTCAGAAACCTCACTAGGTGATACATTGCTATCGGTATCAGGCATGATAATGACGATGACAAGGTAGATTAGATCAACAGAAGAAAAAAAATCTGGATCACGTCGGGGTCACCAGTTTAGGGAATTTAATCGCCTAAATAAAAGAAATAGAAATAGATTCCTTTCCTACCTTGTCTCGTAGAAACACCTGTTGAGTACAGATACTGGGAACATATATTATATCACAAGTAGTAGTTCAAATATTGCACAGCACCCGTAGAAAGAATATGTAAGACCATGTACAAAGTAATGACGCTTCTTCGCGAATTAAGTAAAGAAGAAGAAACTTATAATCTCTATAAAGTAATAAGGCCTCAGAACCGAGTAGAGAAACAAGCGAAGAAATAGGACAAGAATTAAGATGAAGCTGAATTAGCTTTGCTGTAGATCGATTCAAGACTCTCTAGAATACATGTGCTCTATATGAACAGCTCAGGAGAAGTGATGAAAATAGGTGTGGCAAATAAAGCAAGCAAGTGTAATGTGCCTGTATAAGCTATACCACTAGGTGGTTGCACATCCCAACCCATAGGGTGTGGAATGTGCTTGCCAGAATAAGTATGTATGGCACTCTAGTAATGTAACAGGTGTCACTAAAGAAATGAGTGACAATGGAATAAAAGGCTAGACTTCAAGCCACACAATATAGACAAGACAATAATATACAAATGCAAAGTTCTCCAAAGGCCAAGTCACTACAAGTCTAACTGAAAAATTTACATTGTGGTTGTGGTTTTTATTTCCGTATAATAAAGTCAGATAAAATACATACAAAGTAATCATACAGAGAAAAAAAAGGACAAAATACGGCTGCTGGCCCATTTTCATTGTCAATAGCTTAAAAAGCAGAAAAGGGACAATAAAAGCAACATATAGGAAATTAATTGGATATTTTATATGATGTGACTGATTCTATCACTGGCAATTACCTTATTGTTAATTTTTCAACTCAAAGTTCCATCTGATTATACATGTAAATTTCATTCTGTGTTTTATCAATTTTGTGTCTTCGGAATCAGGATTGGCAAATGATTGATAATATACTTATGTTGTAAAGTTATTATTAGTTTGTTGCTGTGACGTAGAGGGTACGGCAGTTACCCGTTTTCTTTTTGGTGAAATATTTGTATTTGTATATGGGATTGTGAAACATCTTTCTATCTTTCTATATAGTTACCTATGAGGGCTCGCATGCCTCTGGCCAACAGTGAAGTGTTTCACTTTTGCGAACCCTGGCCCATAGGTAACCATTTTCCCTCTTCGCTTGCTTTTCATTTCCTTCTCTTTGTCTATTATTTCTAAGAAAATTGCACTTACTATGTTGACTTTTTATAAACTGTGAATTTCTGATTTTTATGGCCAAATAAATAATGATAATAACATAACCATGAACAAAATGAATAGAACGCAACCAACTAGTGCTCACGTCTATTCAAGGGCTACGTCACGGCATCTTGATAATAATAATTGTAACGTTAATCCGTCAAGTCAATGAGCTGAAGCCACTAAATTCCACATTGAGTGATCAGTGTTTTCATTTTAGATAGAGAAAAGGGACACTGAAAGCCCCACTGTCTACTTGCTCCATATATATAGAAAACTTCGCCAATCGGTGCCTGTTGGTCCCCCATGATCCTCTTTTTCTTATGTTAGTTGAGAGCTGAGTTGATGAGATAGCCACCTGTCAGTGACCTGGCTGGGTGGTCTAATCCCTTATGGCCCAGTAGTATGGACGGTCTTTAAAGCTTTGTCATCGTAAGGCGATGACCTCCGTTGGTTAACACACGTATGCGTCCACCTTGGGTCCGGATGCTTTTGAATTTGCTTTTGTGGTTTGACTTGATTTCTTTGAAAAGTTCAGATTCTTTCTGAATGAAGATGGGATCTCCTGGTAGATCTCTTAGTAATTTCCGGGATACACACGGTTCCTAGTTCCTAGCGTCGTAGTTGGTGAACGATATGATTATACCACGTGACCTGTCCTTTTTCGGGCCGAGACGATGCGTCCTGTCGATGTCGCCATTTTGTAGATTTATGCTAAGTTTTTTTCTCACAGACTCCTTTCACAATTTCATTTGTATTTTCATCTCCATCCTCACTCAGACTGTAACAAAAACAAGGCAATTCCTCTTCGAATATTGTTCTGCTTCGCATATTGTTCTACTTCATCTTGATGCTCTCTCATTTGCTCAATTTCCTTTTCCAATCTTTTTTATACCTCTCATCTCTTGTCGTCAACTCAAACTCAAAGTCTCTTTTAAGTTTTCACCGAATTTCTGAGTGATAAAGGTGGTTAATTCCTCAATGAGAAGAGTTTTAATTTTACTTACAAGCATGTTAATGACCTCACTTGCCTCGAAAGTTTCCTGCACTTCTTCTTGTACATTTCAATTGTCTCTCTCGCGAGATCATCGGCACCACGTTTGCTCTTCGTTATGGTGGTCTTTTCAAAATTGACATCAGATATGATTTTAATTAATATTTAGACAAATATATATCAATTAATCGATTTATTATGTATACTAAATGAATATGCATTGATATCCTGTGAATAAAAGTGGTCGATTTTCTTTAACATTTTATTTGCCTGTTTTCTCTCATCCTCAGTGGCTTTTCCCGCCGATGCTCAACCATATCACGGTAAGCTTGTGGGGACATTTGGGTCCACCATACACAGTGTGCAGGGGACGGTTTATGCAGAGGACGATCGGACGTTAAGAATCATCGGATTTTCCTACGACGGAAGTGCACCAGGTGATTAATGATGGCTATGAAGATGATGATGATGAAGGTGGTGGTGGGAAGGTGGTGATGATGATGATAATGGTGTTGGTGGTTGTAAAGATGATGATGGTGATGATGTTGGTTCATGATGATGATGATTATTGATTTTGATGATGGATACGATGATGATGATGAAGATGATAAAGATGATATTAATGATCATATTTATTTTATTTCTTTTCGATCTGAATGTAAGATGTGAATGTGAGTATAAGGTTCATGTTATTAAAGGAATGTACAAGGAATGGTACAGATGGAAGAAATATAAAACAAATATAAAATTACTCATTCTCGGACAAGCTAAAACTATTTGCACTCAGGAACATCAAATAATACTTGTTCATGTCCTCCGATGCGAATAGTTTCAGCTAGATCCTCGAGTGTCATTGTATATTTGTATAATATTGGTTGGTTTTGGTTTTTCTTTTGGTTCATTACCACATATTCTATATATTTGTCATTTCAACTCCCATATCAATTTACATGTACATGACAAAGGCGGGAGTGGGAAATAGAAATCCCATCCATGCCCAAGCTTCCTACTTATTACAATTTACCTAATAAATATGTACAACCCTTTGCACACTAATTACCGGCAAAGTAAAAGTGAAGTGTGAAAAAATTATATCGTTCGATTTTATACTATAGTTTTGCTAAGGAATGTCATTTGTTAATACAACAACAACAATCAAAAACATTTGAGGGGGGAGTCACTTCCGTCACCTTCGCCCCTCTCGTTCACCGTGCTTCCTCGTACCTCGCATTTCATCCCCTGGTCATGAAAAGAAATCACCGCCCCTGATAAGGAAAATGGCTTTACCTAATAGTTTGGAGAAGAAATGGCGTTGTTGCAAGGAGAACAATACCATGGCGACTAGAAACGTTATACATATGTCTCATTAAGTATTACTAAATACTACTGCTATAATACTCCTACAACAACTACTACTACTACTACTGCTGCTGCTGCTACTTATGCTACTACTACCACCACTACTACTACTACTACTACTACTACTACTACTACTACTACTTCTACTACTACTACTACTACTACTACTACTACTACTACTACTACTACTACTACTGATACTACTACTACTACTGATACTACTACTGCTACTACTGCTACTACTACTACTACTACTACTACTACTACTACTACTACTACTACTACTACTACTTATACGTCTACTACTACTACTACTACTACTACTACTACTACTACTACTACTACTACTACTACCACTACTGCTACTACTACTACTGCTACTATTATTATTATTATCACTACTACTACTACTACTGATAATACTACTTCATCGTTATTTCTTCTTCTTGATGACAATGATGATAACAACACTTATTGATTTCTATGCCTCACATTTGTGTTCTCCATCTCTTCTTATGCTCATGAATAGATGCGTTCCTATGGGGAGGAGAGACGGGCTCACCATCCAGCAATGGCTTCATAATCCCCAAAGAGGATGGAACGTAGGAAATCATGTTTGAAAAAACAAGATCGCAAAGACTTTCAAGAAATCAACGCTATGACATTTAGATAGCCTTGTCCATCCTTAATTGAAATGTCCGAACGTCATAGTGACGTTGTAGTAATTTGAATATGATTTATATGGGGTTTATCTTGAAATGGGCTTGCTTGTGTTGATTTCTCGAAAGACTTTGTGATCGTTATTTGTCTTTTAGTCATTGTAATTCTGTCTGTAGTTTGAACTGTTTCCCTTCTTTCTATCTCTTTAAATATCTCACTTAATATCATAACTATTATTTTCTATATAGCTCTCCATCTTTATCTCTCTCTCTCTCTCTCTCTCTCTCTCTCTTTCCCCTCTCATACTCTCCCCTCTCATCCTTTCTTTAATCTCTAAACGTCATACTGTTTCTGACTGTCTTTCCCCTCTCTCTCCCGCTCTTTTTCTCTCTCTGGTATCGATTTACCTAAGATTATGGCTATAAAGAAAGTACCTCAAATAGTCCTAGTTACATCAAATTTCCCAATGTGGGGGTAATCCGTCTGGGTTTGCCGGATAAAGCATTACTGATAGGCTTTCTTGGTGCAGCGACTCGTGAATGTAATTGTATTGCATTATACAAAGTTCACAATATGGACAATAATGATATATAGTAAATGCCTGATATCGTTTCAACTGAACCGTTGTAAGCCTAACATTTCGTAGGGTACGACTAAATGAAATTTATAAAAATAGTGGGTTCTTGTGTAGCGCTCATGTATGTCAGACAATGCACTCCTGGCACTCCACATTTATAGAACCGACTTTAGCATGCCTGCCATTATGGCCCTCTATCATTTCAAGGAATTAATTTCTGCCAGGTACATTTTCACCTCAACTGGGTCGTGCGTGGCAAAATAATGTAGATTAATGTCAAGCCAAAGGAGATTAGTGCATCGCCGGGACTCGAATCACGAATCATGTGATCCACAGTCCGGTGACGTATCGACGAGACCATAAACAACCATAAATCATTGTTCTTGTTTCATTTCAGCGCGGTAAAACTGGGCTATTACTCCAACGTCGATATCACGGTAACTCTTCCGTCGACGAAAACTGTCTCAAACCTCGCTTGGATCTCTGTCTGGTGTCGACTATTCGGGGTAATTATCTTTGTAGATCTCCTTTGTATCAGAATATGTATTATGATAACTCTGCAAATGTTTTGTTGTTATGCTAAGTACTGTATAGGGCATATACGTGCACCCCAACACTATTTATATTAACTCCCTCCCCTCGCCTCCCCTCTGTTCACGTTCTACCTCACCACTCAGTGCCCTCTCTCTCCTCTCATCTTCCCTCCTCTTCCTCTCTATCTCCTTCCTCCCCTCCTCACTCCCTCTTTCCCTCCCTATCCCTCCACTCCCTCCCTCTCTCTCCACCCCTCCCTATCCTCCCCCCTGTTCCTGTTATACCTCAACCCTCTCCCCCTCTTCCCTTCCCTCTGTTCCCGTTCTACCTCAACCCTCTCCCCCTCTTCCCTCCCCTCCCCTACCTCTCTATCCCATTCCATCCCCTTTCCCCCCTCCTTCTCCCCTACTCCTCCCTCCCCCTCCCCATCCCTTCCCCCCACTCCCTCTCCTCTCCATATGCCCCTCCTGCAAGATTCAATAATGCATGAAATTGAACATGCATAGCTGAATTTTCTTTTCTCTTTTTTATTTGATCATTTTCCCATAGAAAAGTGTCTTACAATTTATTAGCAGTGGAGCAATAAGAGAAGTAAGCACAACTTCTCAAGCCAGAAAAAACTAAAGCATTTTTTAATTCTAATATTTTCTGTTCGTTTGCAGGCCAACTTTGGGGATATTATATTTCCAGCGGCTTTCGTCCCACCTTCCCCTTACAACCTTGGAGCTCTTGGATTCTCCCCACTCGTCCACAGAACATCGGCCGCCGCTGTGGTGGTACTCGACCCCAAGAAAATAAGATTTGAAGACCTGAACTACGATGGATTCGGTCCGGGTAAGCTACCATATAAATGTTTGCTTCACCTCAGTACAAAGTCTATATGAGTATTTTTCTAAAATACTGACCGGCTGACCAATAATTCGATTCAGTTAGTAATTGACGGAGAGAACGATATTAATTGTTATATACCTCACTTAAGAAATCCAGCCATCTGATTGGTCGAATTGCATTCATAAACTTCAACTGTTCCTGTAAAATTCTCGGTAACCATGCATAAAACATTTCAATATTTTTAATAACCATGGTTACTCCATGGTTACCCCATAGGTTTACATGTTAAAAAATGGTTTGAGCGATGGAGGATACCGTAATGTGTGCGAAGGATTGGTTTTCATAGCTGTTGATCAAATGGTTGATAGATGGTTATTGTTTACTGAGCCCATTGGCCATACTATTTGCTCCGGGCCTTGTTTCGTCAAGGTATACGATTAGTGATTGGGTTGTGATTGATAAGTTTTAGGAATAGGCTTAGGCTTAAATTTAGGTGTATGCCTAAAGCGGGATTTAAGGCTGAGTTAAAAATGCGGTGCAATTGGTTGAACGCAAATTTTTAAAAAGTTATTTCAAGTTTTACAAGAAACCTGTAGAGTCCAGTGCATGCAGCAAACAGTATTTTGCAGAAGCATACTTACTGGGCCGGGGGGGGGGGGGACCTATAGTATTGCAGTAGACCCCTTTAAACTTGTATGTGAAAATTATTGAATAAATCCTGAATTTTGCAGACGCTTACTTCTGGGTTGGCCCAGGTGACACACCAAGCTATGATGAGGATTACAGAATACCAGATGAAACGGGGAGGTAAGATATTATCATCATTCTATGACATAGTGGCATGGGAGGGATTTTTTGAATGATTTAAATCATCTATGTTTTTCTACCATCAGCTAATTAGGATAACCTTTTACTGAATTCGGTTTTCTTTTTGAGATACACAGGAAATAGTTGATGATTTCTTTTGTTTCGTTATTTTACTTCGTTGCCTTGTGTTTCTGAATATTTTTGATTGATCCTTTTGTTGTGTGTTCCTATAAAATTAAATATCAAAATAGGCGAAAGGAAAAGGAACACTTACATGTATACAAAGAAACAAGGGGAACTTATCTTGAAAGGGGCACTTCTCCTACCTAAAAAGGGGCACTCATTAGAGATGCACTTATTGGAAGGGGAAAGATTTACTTATTACAAAGGCACACCGCCTTTGCTTAGACTAAATCTACAACAAAGTGTTACTATCATCATCGTCATCATCATCATCATCATCATCATTATTATCATCATTTGAAGGACTTTTGTTTTTATTATGATGCAGGTATCAAAACCAAACACAACATATTAGTTGTAAATTAATAACAACTATATTCCTTTAGTTTACAGAAACTCAGAAGTTACTCTGGAGCAACCGTTACCGTGACTCTAATTGACAATATCACTATAGCCGACATTGGTCATATTGGACTGTGGTGCGTCCTTGCCAAACAGGACTTCGGCCATCTCGACATTCCTGATTTCAATCTTCTCAACATTCCACCGTTGCCGCTGGCGACACTTACTACAACGGCACCGAGTCCGACGACGACAGTCAGTACAACGACAGCCGGTACGACGACAGCCGGTACGACTCCCCCGATGGTAAGACGAATATTCAGTGTGCCGTCAAAATCGGTCGTGCGGCACATGTTTCAAGGATAATTGCTCAATATCCTACACCACCCGAAATCTCAACTTCGACTCTGGGCCAAACATCATACTTTACCCTAATTTAAGCCTAACTCTTACCCTAACACTAGCCAACTGTCCTTGAAGAAATAAATATCGGAAAATACATTATGTCGGGGCACCTTATAACCCAGATGTAATATCTGCTAGTTTCCTATCCAACGAGGATTGATCTAAGTTGAAAAGTTGCGTTTGGAATCATTTTGTTAATGTCCTTTATCGGATTTGGGGGTTGGAAATGATATTAATCATTGAGAAACAAACCAGAAGGAGCATTCCAAAGAATAAGATACTTCCATTATCAGTGTGTTCCATTTAATTTCACTTTTCCGCCTTCTGTTTGTCGTGCACCCTTTCCCTTCAGATAGGCCGTTGGAAGTTTTGATGTAACTTTTTTTGTTAGGCCTCATTCATTATTTTCTAATTGATGTTAGGAATGAGGATCGTGACTTATATTCCATTATGAATAGAGATTCATTTAGCCAGTGGCACTGCTGTTCAGGAGTTGCTGGCATCATGGGAGGGGGGGGGGGGGGAGGTCGGCAATGGCATCGGTCTTACTTAATAAATGAATGAATACCATCGAGTAAGGGCAGTTTCGGGGGGGGGGGGTCCTTTATCGTATTCTTTTCCCGTTCCAGTTCACTTTCCCCTTTGTCTTTTTCACCCCCTTTTTGTTCCCATCTCTTTTTTCTACTTTATTTTCGCCATTAATTTGATGGAGGGCCATTTTCTCCCATGTAAGTCTCAGAAAATTCACCACATGCCTACATCAAAGAAAAAAATATATACCTCATTTATAGAGTGTGATTTTTGACAACAAATATTGGCTATGTCCTATTTTCAGGGGTTCTGCAATTGCGAAACGATGGTCGTGGGTGAGCTTCAAGTCTGTTGGTATATTGACGGGACCGACATCGTCATCCGCCACAGTACACCCAACGAAGTTGGGAAGTACAGCGCTTTCGGCGTGAGTGGATCTCCCACGAGCACGCGGATGGTGGGTGGCGATGTCGTGGTCACCTTCGTCAACGACAACGGAGTCGCACAGGCCGTTGATTACTACCTCGGCTCCCAGGCTCAAGTAAGCATTCCTTTGCATTTTTACAGTGCTTACCATGCATATCCACATATCTCCATTTATGGAGGAGGGCTGGGGTTGAGGGGGGGGGGTTGTACATGTCACGTCAGCTCCTATACAGTGTGTCCCGAAAAAAACTATACACTTTTGAAATGGCTGCCGAATAAAAAATATATGATTCTAGGGGGACAAGTTTTATATGTATGGAAAGCTCATAAACTCAACTTTCATATGACACCAAAAAGTTTGAAAATAATTCATGCTTGGGTGAGTACTGGTCACTTTTGTAAAGGGTATGGAAATTAAGTTGCGCAGGAATTAGCCTTCCAATTTGTGAGAGGTAAATCCTTTGGAGCTTACCGAATTGAGGGTGATATGATACATTCATGATTTGCTGAGTGAATTTCATGGTTTATTAAACCAAACTTTTATGCACGGAACAGGAATTTATTTTTCTATTGTAGCATTGTAACTTTCCCTGGTAGACTCAGTGGTGTGCTCATGAGAGTCCGGATGGGGTGATGGTACATGTTGTAATTTCCATGTTACAAACTGTTATTTTTTACATTTGTGACTTTGAATAAAAACCTTCACCCCACATTTCAGTTACCATTTACCTGAAGAATAAGTAGCCGACATCTTGGACATTCCTTTTGTCAACAAACCGTATTTGAATATTCAATTTACATTATCCCTACCTGGGTATTGAGTAAATCAATGAGATGTTCAACTAATCTTACAATAATTGAAATGTGGGGTGAAGGTTTTTATTCAAAGTCACATATGTAAGAGAATAACAGTTTGTAACATGGAAATTACAACATGTATCATCACCCCATCCTGACTCCCATGAACACACCACTGAGTCTACCAGGGAAGTTACAGTGCTACAATAAAAAATGCAATTCCTGTTAACTCATGCATAAAATGTTAATCCCATAAACCAAACATTTCACTCAGCAAACCCAAACTTATCACAATTGATCATAAATTGGTCATATCATCCTCAATTCGGTAAGCTCCAAAGGATTTACCTCTCACAAATTGGAAGGCTAATTCCTGCGCAACCAAATTTTCATACCCTTTACAAAAGTGAGCAGTACTCACCCGAGCATGAATTATTTTCGCAACTTTTGGTGTCATATGAAAGTTGAGTATATGAGCTTTCCATACATAGATAACTTTTCCCCCTAGAATCATATATTTGTTATTTGGCAGCCATTTCAAAAGTGTATAGTTTTTTTTGGGACACACTGTATTGTTCTGATTCTCCAGAATTAAATCTTGAAATAATAATTTCGTTTTCTTTGCACGACATTCTACGAAAAATCATGTTCTAAAATTCTTAAATACTATCAAACTTTAATGTTTAATTGTATAATCACTTCAATGGTAAATCACGTAAATAATAATGTAAAGTAACATACCCATATGATATGTATCTGCAGTACTATGCACGACTTGCAAACCCAAACACTTGAGATATTTAAAGCCCGTCTGCACTAGTTTACTGGAGGAATAAGGCCACCCAGGAAGGTCACTGACAGGTGGTTATCTGATCAAATCAGCTCTTAATTAACATAAGAAAAAGACGATCATGGGGGGACCAATGGTCACCGATTAGGAATTTGTTTCTATGTAGAGGGCGCTAGTAGCTATAAGTAGTGTAGTGGGCCTTTAACACCTTGATTTTACAACTGCTATCTTTATCAAACATGACTCTCTTTCATATAGTGCTCTCCTCAAAATGGCGCTGGAGCGTGCCCCGACGTCACCTCATCGAATTCGGCCAACGATGACGTCACGCTAGTCGAATCATCGATTGATAATGGAATGACTCATATCGTTTATCGGAGACCATTGTCCGCTAGTGGTATGTCTTTGGATGAGGACCCTGTTTCATAAAACTTGATATCAGTAACAAGTTACAAGCTACTGTTATAATAAGCTACTGAAATCATGGCATCTGATTGGCTGAGAGCAAATTTGTCATAGAACTTAAGCATTTGTTAAAGATGCAAAGTTTTTTTAAACAGGACCCTGATCGCTTATATGATATGGAACCTGTCAAATTTATACACAATCAAAATGCTTTTCGTTTCATAAAGCGTGACGCTCTCTGGTTGTTTACGTTATTAGTCCATCTCAAAGATGATGTTGTCACGGTGAGAAAATTGGAGTGGGTAATTATGGCCAAATATGGGAAGGTATATAATTATTTTGCTGAGGGGTCCGATATGTTAATCTTTGACAAGCCCCCCCCCCCCCCCCGGAAGGTTTCCAATGTTTGGGAGAATGTTAGGCAAAATAGGGGTAAAAACCCTGCACCCCCTAACATCCCTCCTTTACGGGAATCCTACACTAGATAAACATATTAAATTGACCCCGAAATTACTTAGGAAGATCTAGGGTGGTTGACTGCCACGGAACCCCTATGTATACCGCCGTTTTCTGAAGTCCAATAGCGGTGTTGTATCTTGTTAGGGCAATGGGTGACTAATGGGACGTTTGACATTTCGTTTTTGTGTTCGGTTGGCCCACACTACGCCCGTGATAGATTCTTTGAAGAGAGGGTTGAGTTCTAGCAAAGATGAAACATGATCGTGAGCCTTTTCATTGAAAGAATATCGTATAAATTGACCCTGAAAATGACGGCTATTCTAATGCCCTCATATTCCAAACATGACCAACCAATGGCTGAAAGGTTTCGACCAAACATTTGTAGGCAGTCCCGTGTACCCGTTTCTTTGCGCAGTGCACGGGATCGTCAGGAGTTCTCAATATTGATTTCCCCCTTCATATCGGTCATTCCAAAACTTTACAATATACACTAATTCTCATGGTCTATATAATCAACCTTTCCCACTGCTTTCATCCAGTTTCTGTAACAATTGCTATCATATAACCACTACTTAACCTAACCTAATGTCTCATCGGGAAAATGGGTTTACCACGTTTATAGGACGGGTCAGTCCTACGTATTTATAATGTTGACTCTTTGAATGAGATATCCTCGCTTTGTAACTGATAATATACATAATTATTAATCTTATTTCAGATACGACTTACGACAAAGCAATCTCGACAACAGAACCTACGTACGTGATCTGGGCTCGAGGGTTAATCAATACCGATGGCCGCGTCGCCTATCACTCACAGCGCTCACCAGGTAAATAAAAAAAGAAGGGGGGATATTAAGCTAAGAGAGTAGGTATCAGAGTGAATGGCCCTTGTTTAAACTATTGCTACTGATGATGAATATTATGATATTTTAGTGAAATCAGGCGAAGAGGAGAGATGAAGAAGGTACGTATAAAGTTTAGTCTGTACAGAGAGAGATCTTCCAAAGCTTACATTTGTTGTAGGATTTTTTTCATGAAAGTAAGAAATTTCCGAAGGAAGAAGAAGAGAAGAAGAAGAAATAGAAGAAAAAAAAAAGAATAAGAAAGCGAAGCAGTAGAAGAGATCTCTTGTTTCCAAATGCAAAATACAATCTCGATTGCCTAATTAAAAAGTAAATTATCATGCTCGGAGGTAATGTCATATGAAATTCATCTTCCCTTTTTTGGTTTGATCTTGCATAGGATTCAAGTCAATGCCTACAAATGTATTCAAGCAAACAGCAGATTACAGTTTTGGGTAAATTTCGACAGAAACTGCATTCAATTTTGAAATAACCTATTGGAAGTGCAGTGCGTCTGTACTATCAAACTTGTTATGGTGTCAGGAGTGGAAAAGTCTAGTTCTGGACCCTTTTATTGATTTGTTTTATTCGCCGACTATAAGCGTTAAGCCGAGTGATGGTGCGATCTTTACAGACGGCGCGATCCCGATAACCTTTTCCGGACCGGTTCTCGGGATCGCGCTGTCACTAAAGATCGCGCCATCACTCGGCTTAACGCTTATAGTCGGCGAATAAAAAATTCAATAAAAGGATCCAGAACTGGGCTAGGAGATGAATAGTCCGACGAAAGAAATTTCCGATGATATTCATTCGCGCTTATCTGACCTTAGTTCAGCTTCTGCGTGGTGATAGCAGGAGAGAAAGAAGCCACTAGCTTCAGGCAGCGTTACATATCCAGGTTGTCGGTTCAAAACCCAGTGGCAGACCTTGCAAAACCTGGAAGGATCGAGACACTATAAAGGAAGATGAAAGAGCATCTTCGGGGTGGATGATGAAGGTTTGGAGAAGGACCATGCATAAGGGAAACAAAACGACTAACCACACAGCGTGGAGAAAACGGACGCTACTCGATGATGATGATGATGTAGCAGCAGTAGGGTGACACTGTTTAATTGTGTTTTCAGTGTAAGCAACACTACGAGCATGATAGAGCAAAAGTGAACATCGGGATGATATCATGTTAATGAGAATTCTCGAAATATTCACCAAAAGTCTCTTTTTGTATCTCCTGCTCTTGTTTCCAGGTACCTCGAATCTCCAGATTGACTTTAATCGGGTAAGCTCGACGTGTGCTCCTGGGAGTGAAACCACGACCGCACCTAGCAACCCCTCAGACGCCACACCGGAGGAGGAGCAGGGCTGGACCATTGAGGGCATCGTGGAAACAGGAAATGCAACGTTCACCGTGGAGATGGGATTGACAGGGGGTCAGCAAGGGTACAACTTCATCACCGGTAATTAAAAATAAGTAGATATGTAGTTTATGCAGTGGTGGTATAATAGGGAGGGATGCCAGATTAATCCCTTTTAGACCTCATGACCACACTCTCTCCTTACTGACATTCAATTTGAAACTGTAGAACTACCCCGAAATGAATTTTAAGACTTGTATTTGTTTTTTCTTGAATACAATTCACCTAAAACAATGTCATATTCATAATTGCTATCAACTCGTCATACCATTTTTATCGTCAACACCACCTTCAACATCATCATCATCATCATTATCATCATCATCATCATCATCATCGTCATCCTAATCGTCATCAATCTTCACACCACCATTACCACGACCCACTACTTCAAATCCACTATTATTACCACCACAGAGAACTTCGATCCCAACAAAACAAATAATTATCAATTTCATTTAGTTTCTATTGTATTTTATCGTTATCAGTATTTTATCTATTATCTTATTAATTTAAGTTTATTCATTTATTCATTCATTCATTTTTTTAAATGTATTTGTCTATCTATCAATTTATATATATTTGTATGTATTTAATTATTTATGTGAATTGTTTGTATATCTATTTATTTCCTTAATTTGCTATTTGTTTATAAAAAATATTATGGTACGGTTAAGCACAACCAACATATAAAAACTAATACAAGAAAATGTAATCAAGAATCTGATAAAACCGGATTGAAAAAAACAAACTTTACATCATCATGCTAACTAGATATTTGTCTTGGTATAGGAACTGTTGGCTGGGGCATTGCTTGGTTTATCAACGGCGAGCTTATTCCTGAGCTCACTCTCAGCCGCGGTAAAACCTACACATTCTTAGTAAGCGGAGGAGATGTCCCATCAATGAGTGGTAACTATCATCCATTCTACATCACCGACGACCCTTCTGGAGGCTACGCCCAACTACCGCAAGATGAACAGCAGGTAATGATACCCTAGTGGGGTCACTAACAAAATCAAAGAACTAATGAGTTAGGAGAGTCGAAAATGACGTCTTTATTATATATAGTTTATTATTATAATTTTAAGAACATTCAAGAAAATGATAGATATTGAATTTGATACAAATAAATATAAACATGATTTTCAATGTGACAGTACACAAATGAATAATTAAACAAAGAGACATATATTACAATTCAATTCAAAGTACAACAAGTAACACCCTTAGTACACCCGGCTTAAAATGTATGAAAAGCAAAACCCTAAAATTACACATTAAAAGCAACCCCTATAGAAGCCAAGGATCTGCAAAGAAATAAAACAACAGCACCGAAATTGTGAAATGAATATGTCCCAATAATTGGGGAGAAAATGCATATTATTTCATGGTCTACTTTTATCAGAAATAGTCAAACTCGCTAAATGAATGAAATATACAACATAGGAGGTCCAAAAATAAACAAGAAGCAGAAGCATTATTCAAGCATCACCAATTTTAAAGAGAGCGAGAATCACTCATCGTATTCGCTGTTTGGAGTCATTCTCCTAAGACTTTTCATGAAAGTCTGAAAGTATTAAAACGTCTGCAACCACCAAGGAAAAGAGAATAAAAGTTGTGTCGCGAAATATGTTCATTTGCTTTTAAAACCAGGGTCTGACCTAAAGAGAAAGGAATTCGTATTGTTCTTGTTGTTACACATCCAGTAGATTATACAAATGTTCAATGTCAAGAGTTATATCTCTGTTTTCCTTTTGAGCAGACGACCAGGGGGTGTTCCATCAACTAAAACTGATTTCGTTAAAAAAAATTAACTGTAGGCCCTTAAAAAAGTTGAATTCTGATTAGAAAAAAAGTTGATCATGTAGCATGTAAGTATTGATGTGTACTGCAAGGTTCTGGAGTCATCAAAATCATAATAAATTTGGCCCAGTCTTGGTAAGTAACAAGCACTGTACACAGAAAGATGTATATGGGACTACACAAATGGTGTCGGGCCTACTTACCTTGATTTCCTTATCTGTTTATGCTCATTACTCAGCCAGTATACATTTTCTACTAAAATTGTTTGGAAAATGACATTTATTTGTAAACTTTAACATTCAGTGTAAGTTTCGTTTGAATTTGTGAGAATTCTGTTTCTTTTTTTAACAGAACTCAAGTTTATCTTTAAGATCAATTTTAAGGCTTGATGAAACCCCCCCCCCCCCCCCCTGGCATGGATTTTTGCAAATTGAGAAAAAACAATACATTTAAAATATATATTCACTGATTAAAAAAATAATCTTGTCATTATGTGTTACTTCTCTAATTTAATCTTTAACAGAATATCGCAATCTACGCGGGACCGGAAGGTAAGCTTTTCTTGATATTTTAAAAGCAATTTCCAAACAGATCTGATGTCTTTGTTTTGTCTTTCAAGGCCTGATGAATATTCGTGAATAAACAGTTAACAACCAAACTACTCATACCCCTTGAAAATTTGATATCTTGTTTTTGTTTTTCGTAACTCAAGAATGAAAGGTGGACTGGTTGAATTAGGGCCTTTTCTAAATACTTTGAGATGTAAGCTTTTATATGTCACATTATCAAGGAACATAAGTCAGGAAAACTCAATTTTTCACATACTTAAACAATTACAAAACTTGGTAATGATATGAATGATTTAGTTGTTTTCTGTGTAGTCTGAGACTTTTTTTTGTCTATACTAGTAGTTTCCCCTTTTTTCCTTATAAATGCCAGTAAACCTAGATCATACGTGATTTTTCTTCTAATCAATGGCAATGATTTATGACTCTGGCGTTTCTTTAACAGTTTAGAATCATGCATGGTATTTGAAAAGACGTGCCATCTCGATTTTCCCCATTCCTCCTCCATCGCCTCCTTCTTCATATTAATGTTCCATTATTTTCTGTCTTTTCATTTAAACTCTCCCATTTTCTTCTCAATTACCTATTTATTCTTTTACGCGTTCTTATCATTTTTGCTTTCTCTTTTGACGATTTCTCTTTTCTTCCCCACCATCATCGCCATCATCATCATCGTCATCGATATCGTCGTCACCACCATAATTATCATTTTACGTCTCACTATCTTTCCTATTGCTTCTCCAATTCTTTTTCGTATTCGTATTCTATAAAATTCATCGCTGACTTTTTACAAAAAAAATATATAGAGGGCCCACTTTGCCAATGGACGAGCACTAGTGATACTGGAAGCCCCGATATCTACACATCATTCGAAGACTACAAAAACACCTTGACCGTTGTTTGCCAGCCCGGTGAGCCTGGCGAACTCGTGTGGACCGTACCGATGGATGCCCCTGATCTCTTGTACTATCACGTAAGATAATGAATCTGGCTGATAGCCAAGAAATCGTTAACTCCACTTTGAAATATTGGTTTTGAATGGGCATTGAAATCAGACATAAGCCATATTCTTACTACACGCTTTTGTAATTATATACTTAACGACCCTTCGGCTCTGACCGAAGAATTGTGGGATAATAAGGAAATATGATATAATGAAACGAAACTGGAAACAAAATGGTGGAAGAACAGGTATTGAGATGGCCCTTGGTAAGAATTGCAAGCTAGCGCCTCAGCCCATGTCAGGTTTACAGAAATATGAAGCATTTTATCTTTGGGCATATTATGTAGTTCAATGTTACCGCATCATGGTTTTATAGGCGGGCTACTGCATCATGTTTGCACGCACATGGCTAATTATATTTTCTTTCTCAAACGTTGTAGAAATGGATTGACTCGCATGTGCCATGATTTGGAAGGTCTATACTGTAAAACTACATTTTCCCCTCAATGCACTTCATGTATCCTCACTTATGACTGGTTATTTTTAACTTTTTGAATTCGCAGTGCTACACCCATCGCTTCCTCGGCTGGAAAATCCATCTGGTAGACGGTGACGAGAACATGACGTCACAAGGAGCGATCACGGATGATGGCAGCACAACGACCATGGATGATGGCAGCACTGGTGGAGGTGGGCCATCGATCGCAACGTCGCCGATCAGTGTTGCTGCAGCGTCACTTTTCGCTGCTCTCGCACTGTTTTTATAAGGAATTGGCATGTGGCTTCGCCAATGAGCATGATTTAGCAGTTTGATGACCCTTAGTAGGCCTAAGATCTAACAGCTCGAGAGAGAGAAAGACAGAGCAAGAGAGAGAGAGAGACAGAGAGAGTGTGTGTGTGTGTGTGTGTGTGTGTGTGTGCGTGTGTGTGTGCGTGTGCGTGTCGGGGGAGGGGAGGGGTGATGGTTCAAGCCATCGCGTAAAGCGTAACCCCCATGCCCAAAGTCCTCCTTTCAAGTTGTTTTCTCTAGAAATCGTTATATTTATAGATATTTTTTGATGTCTCTGAACCGATTTTGATCAAACAAAGACGATTTTGTCATTTAAATTGTATGTTCTTTCAAATTTGACACTCATTTTGTCATTATCTCACCAAAAACTCTCTGCAACAAAACTCAACTATTCCTTTAATGATATAAAGCAAAATGCTCAGCAAATTACTAACATAATTCAAGTTTTGAATACAGGCCCAGGGTTTTTATGTAAAGGGACTTGACAATATCAGTAATAAATTGATATGGCATGATTTTGCTAGTGATGTAAAATTTCACACCCACTTGTAAATTATTATCTTATAGATACTTTAATTAAAACATTTACATGCAGGACAATTTACAGAAAGCATTGCAATACTTGAAAACTTTTATTTGACCTATGCTTTTGTCAGCAAAGATGCCTAGCCATGTATCTTGTTGAGCATATTTTCTGAACTGTACAGTAATAGTATATTCGAATTGATATTAGACAAAAAAATGTTTTGGATGGAAAATCTTTTGGAAAATTATTATAATGAGATATGTCAAAAGAGGAGTTGAAGTTATGTATGTAGACCATTTAAACGAAATTGTATTGGAACCAC
Organism: Strongylocentrotus droebachiensis; assembly: GCA_035222895.1. Classification (NCBI taxonomy): domain Eukaryota; kingdom Metazoa; phylum Echinodermata; class Echinoidea; order Camarodonta; family Strongylocentrotidae; genus Strongylocentrotus; species Strongylocentrotus droebachiensis. The sequence continues at coordinate 32,465 of JAVYIG010011671.1, read as the reverse complement.
GCCCAGAAATTGTGGCATAACGTACCATAATTATCTAACAATTTCCTTTGGTGAAATATAATCCCACTGCTTGTTTGTTTGGTTTGCTCCTTGCAAAACTTTTAGTGATGATGATTTATGTCATTTCAAATATTTTATATTTTTCATATTCATGGCCTTAATGTATCAACTCAAATATGTATAAAAGAAGTGCCTAAAGTGACCTAAATAGAAAATAGCAGTTTTTGTATTGATCTGCAACTAATATGACATCAATAAGAATATTAAAAGGTTAGTTTTGTGTACAATGCATTGTATATGATTGTTTTCACATTCCACAAACTACGAATCTTGCTCTACGATTGGTCAAAAGTAAATCACGTGATGAAAGATAGTTAGCCCATCATCCTCATCATTGCTCTCCTCTTTAAGCGCTTTTAGTGTTAGTACGCGAACTTTGGTCATGCGCGAACTATTATGGTCACATCACCAGACTGCATGCACTGTACGTATCGTACACCGTTTGCTAGCTGTTAATTGATGACTGGTTGCTCTAAAATGACGGAAGAATTAAAATGTTTCCGATGTGGAATATAAAGCAAATAATCACATTTTGGTTTCAGGCGATGGCAAACTATCACTTCCTCGGCAATCCGTATGTATACGCTATCTTTCCTCAGCTTCGCTTCGGAAAGATAGCTACATCCATCTCGCCTCGGAAGTGATAGTTTGTCCCATACTCCCATCACCTTCGCCAACGGTAATTATTTGCTTAATAATCTGGTTATATACTTACAATATATTTGCGCTTCCATACATGTACATTTTCCATGTAATTGTACTTTTTTTATAGAGAAATTTTTTACTTGGCTGACCAACTGTATGTGTACATGTAGCATACCTGTATATCAAAGGACGTACCTACATGTAGCTAGGTGATTTTTTCACCTTCCCCGTAAATATATAAACCTATTTAAACTGTATCTATTGTCTTTTTAATGATGTTGACCTCTAAAATAATCACATTTGTTTGCATCAGGCTATTCATTAAACACACTGTACCACGACATTTAAATGATAGCAGCGCTATGGTCGGGAGTGGACTTCCGACTACCCCCTCCCCTTTCGAAAGTAAGGCTATCCTGTAGAGATATTCTCTTTTGTGATAACTCCAAATGAATAAGTTATTGAAGAAAATACAACTTGTTTATATTGGTGATTACTGTTGGATACTGATTGATTTATTAATCAATTATCAACCATATACCCCCAAAGCAGATTCCTTCGAACCTTGGAAAAAATGAGTTACTTGAATGACTTTGATACAATAACTATGTGCAATCGTTCATTAAAGGGATTGGGTATATATTTTGTCTCAGATTCTGAAACAAAATCCTGAATTTAGCTCATGCTGCCATGGTAATTATAAACCTTTAGGTCAGTCAGGAACCCCATGACTTTTACAAGCCGATCGCCTGTCTGATTGCCAAGATATTTATGATTGGAAATCGAAATTTCAAAATTCGTTTTCCCGGCTAACGGTTTTTATAACACTACATGATCCTTTTGAAGCGCAATTATTTTAGGGCTTCAATATTACACCATATCAGAGACACTGATAAAACGTAGCACCATCCATCTCAGATTTAAAATTGTTAAACGATTCCTTGAAAATGCAATAATAAAGTTAAGACAAGTACATGGAATTGCCATTACGCAGAGAATAACAGTTGTAGTGCTATTTACTATAACATTGTGAAAATATAAAATTATTAGTATTTTAGATGTTTGAATATGCTTTGTTTTGTATGTATTAATGATTTTATATAAACTTGTTTTCAGGACCATATTTTGGGTACTACCCGTCTTTCCTTCTTTTTCTCCTCCAAATCTCAATCAACTCTCTCTATTTGTATATATGCATTGCCCTCTCTTTCTCTCTCTCTCTCTCTCCCTCTCTCTCTCTCTCTCCCCCTCTATCTCTCTCTTTCTCTCTCTCTCTCTCTCTCTCTCTCTCTCTCTCACTGTCCCCCTCTTGCTCTCTATCTATCACTCTTTCTTTTTGCCTCTTTTTATATAAAGCACATATTCTGGGGTAGGAGAAAATGAACGGAAGAGACCAAGGAGAGACTGACATATATCTAAAGAGATAAGGGGTGGAGAGAGAGAGAGAGAGAAAGAGAAAGAGAACAAGAGAGAGAGAGAGGGAGGGAGAGAGAGAGAGAGAGAGAGATGTGGGGGAGAAGCAGAGAGAGAGAGAGATAAAGTAGTAGGTCCATGGTGAGAGAGATGGAATGAGCGAGGGAGAGAGAGCAAATAACTTGAAAAAGGATTTTTTTTTTTTATCGAAATGAATAATAAAGGGAAGTATGGGGGGGGGGGGTGTTTATTCTTTCCAATGATATTACAAAGAATAACTATTAGTATGCATGAGGTTTATTACTATCGTATTTTTGACCAAATATCATGAATGAGAATTCATAGTCTAAATGAACGAAGTCACAATGCAAAATAAAAATTCAAGGCCTCACTTATTTTCCAGATCCACAAATATACTATACATATTATTTTTTAAGCCAATAAAAGCTATTTAAATTTTCATAATCCTAATTTTGTATACCGATTGATTGTTTGGGATATGAGAATCAGCTTAGCTGCTGATTGAGGTAGCATTTACAAAAGTTCGAGATGAAAGATTGAAAATTACATGATAAAGTAAATGGACTCCGGCCACTTTGAGATCACATTATTCTTAGAAATATTGTCATCATTTTCATCATTAGCTAGTACTTGTCCAATCAGGCTTCGTGACTCTTAACTATCTCCTAAGACTATGACGACACAAATATTCATTGCACACAGTCGCCATCTATATCAAGGAGTCAAATTAAGTACTATTTCTTTGAAATAATAATAATAATAATATGTATTTGTAATGCGCCAACTCCACATGACAAATGTGTTCGAGGTGCATGGAGAATAAAAACTATAAGTACACAAAAATACACACAACAATACACACAAAAATGAACAACGACAATGGGAAATAAATCTAAATCTGCTGAAAGCTGCTTTGAACAAATGAGTTTTGAGGGCATGTTTAAAGCAATCTTCACTTGAAATATAACGAATATGTTGTGGCAATTGATTCCATAGGTGAGGTCCAGCGTGTGCAAATGACCAAACCCTAATGATTTCTTAGTTTTCGGAACGACAAGCAATTGAGAATCGGATGATCTTAAGCGTCTGGGTGGATTATAAGGCATCAACAAATTAATATTGTACTCTGGGGCAGATCCATGTATACAGTGAAAAACAAGCAAAAATAATTTAAATATACAATACGGGATTCAACAGGTAACAAATGTAGTGAAGACAAAACAGGAGTAAGTTCTTACGTCTGGTAAGGGTAACAATGCAGGGGTTTGTCGCATAGGCGTGGAAAACGGATTGAAAGGGTGTCTCATGTTAAGAGCTGGTTATTTTACACTGAATTCAAGCAAGATCAACTCAAGGGCGCCATTTTAGCTCGGTCGGTAGAGCAGTGGTCTCGTAATCAGGTGACCCGGGTTCGAAACCAAGACGATTCGCTAGTGCTCTTTGGTAAGGTATTAATCCTCATTACCAGGTCTCTCGGAGAGGATTTTAAGTCGTAGGTCCTCTGGTTGCTTACTAACAAGCATATATGCTTTCTTAGCAGTCAGTTACAGTATTCAATTATAACCACTACAATAGCACAATACAGGGGTTGTTATGCGCTCATCTTGCTATCTTGGAACATTGATGAAGGTTCGTTGACCATCTTTCGAGATGTCCTGGGTTCGAACCTCGCTCGGTGCGTACATCTTCAAGGACAAGATATTATTTTGCCCATATTTCTGTACCTCTCGATCCGGGTGTAATGGATACCTGGGATGCTGGAGTTATAATAATGATTACAGGGCCCGTAGGAAGAGCAGCTCACATATCCCTGATTATACTGATTTTTTTTCACAGATGTACCCGGTAGGATGCGACGGTCTTTGAGCGTCAAGTAACGTTGGTTGGAATGCTCCCCAGGGAGTGGAGAGTGTGCACACAGTGTGTGAGGGCAAGAATTGAATCCAATGACCGGGGTTATAATATATCTGTAAAGCGCTTAGAGACATCGTTGATGTATCAAGCGCTATATAGTACAGTCAAAATATAAGAGCGCAAAATTAATATTATTATATTAGATGGCAGTCGGGAACCCCATAAGTGTGAGTATGTGTGTTGTGGATGTGTGTATTTTTAAGGGATATTGTTGAGGGATAGGGAGCAATTCTGTCCCAGTAATTATTTCCTGCGGAAAGGTCTCCAGAGCTGGGGCTGGGAACTTCGGGACCCTTTTCTCTCAGTTCCTTCCTCTCTCTCTCTCTCCCTCTCCCTCTCTTTCCCTATATCTATCTATCTCTGTCTTTCCGTCACTAGTCCTATCGTTCCCCTGCTCCCTCGCTCTCTTTCTCTCTCTCTCTCTCTCTCTCTCTCTCGCGCTCTGGGGCCGCAGAGGAATTGGCCCCTAGATAAAATCTATGGAGCAACTGGCAGTCAGTTCTTGACTGCCGCATATACCAATTGATAGCATAGTTTCGTTTTTGAAATAAGTATGCCCAACAACCGATTCAAGTAGTACACATCTATATATTTTGAAATGCGATCTACACCAGTGCTCATCCCGTATTTTGTTGTCAAGAGACTTCTAAAATGAATTGCAAAAATATGTACATGAGAACAAGCAGATAATGTCTGCAAAACTATAATATTTAAACAAAGGAAGTGAAATAGAATAGGGTGTATATGAACGAGTAGACATAATTAGAAACGGTCATGGATTGAGCATTTAAAGGCCATATCCATTCATTGGGTTCAACGTCATTCATCCGTGCGGTGATGTATTATGAACCCGGCATTTTAATTGTCAGACGCAAGAGTTCAAACAAGCTCCACTCCTTTCATGTCTTGCTCGGTATACTCTGTCGCCGTTCTGTTTGTACATGTGGGCGAATCACCACAATAGGTGGAAAGTGAACAAATACCCGAGCTTTACCTTTTTCACTCAACAGGAGGCAACCCTGCTCGGTGTATATGGATATGTTATTGTTCGGAAGCAGTAGGCCAGGGCCGCTGAAGGAGTTCCATGTATTGTGGTGGTATTGTATGTATTCGCTTATATAGCGCTACCGCAGGTTTTTATATGAACACCGTATCGGTATATAGGCATATATTCCCTCTTCCAAGTTCTACGCAGAATGTGATTAACACGGATGATAAACGGTACGGTATTATAATTCTGAAAGTTATCAGGACCTCAATGACCAGCAGATACTTCCTTACCAAACGTCCAGATTTCCTGCGTCGTTGAGGCGGATCGCGAAGTCACCAGGTATTATGAGGAATACAGGTTTATTTCGGCGACCAGTGTGATACGATACGAAATGCTGGGAGCACAAATAAAAACTCTATTTCGCGTTTAAAGTCGACAAGAGGATAATTTTGAAGAGGAATATTAAGTCTATAAGACGCTAGTTTTTCGGTGAAATGTGATCGCAGTTAGAACTCAATGGTCGTTCTACCTATATTCCCGTCGATAAGTTCGATTCACACATGAACTGGTATCCGGTGGGTCATTGTTTTTTGTACTAGTTGATCATTATATTCATACACGCGTCAACTATACGTCACAATGGTGTAGTTTCTATACGTCGGAGACAATAACAAATTCACCGGACCTTGAACGTGCGTCTATTGTGAACATTTTATGCATTTCCATGCATGTGTGGGACTACACCGTTATTTTGCATGCATACCATTAAACTTAACTTTCGTCTTAACTCTCAGGGTTTCACTTTCATCTTGTCTGTAAGAACAAATATAGTTGGTTTCGATTCGCTTTCATCAGATGCACTCACTACCAAGCAGATATATAAGGAATATATAAGTTGAACAGGCTGAAGCTATCCTTGCAGTTGAAATAGAACATTAATGAACATGGATCTATCAGGTATAAAGGCGGTGATGTTTGCCATCTCATGGATTTGCTCAAGTGCGACAATTCTTGGTAAGAACTACTAAAATTTATAAAACATTAACATCACCTTCATGTTGAAACTTAATGTTTGATGGAGTAATCTATGTAGCAGCTCACTCAGGAAGCTATACTGGGATGGTAGGTTGGGCTAGTAGATGCAAGGAGTGCCATGAAGTTCGTTATGGTGTGTAGACACTAGACAAATCACTTATCAATTTATTGTTAATATAATATGTATAAATCGTATGTCTATGTGTTTTTATGATTTACTTTTGTTATTACAGAACGATAAAACGTTAACAATTGTCGTGGAATTTACAATCAAATTGATTGATATAGTTTGCTTTTTCATTGGCCGGATACAACTCTGAAATATGATGAATACTAGCCAGCTTTATAAATGATTTTCTGTGATTTGGTAAGATTGCTTAAATATAGGCTACTTGTATTAGTAACATATGAACTATACTGTCTCGTTATACAGTTATAAGTCCCTTACAATGTGTATATACCTATTGATGCGTCGTTACGACCACCTTTCATTTGGACTAGCTATACCACCATAGATATAAACATGTTGTTGTTGTTGTCCACATTCAATTTTTATTTCTTCTTTGCATTATCCTTTCTAAGTCACTACTTCTTTGGGAGAGTATACAAGTAAAATACTATTTAATTGAATATCTGTCAACATACATTGTATTCTCCCCTAAATTCTGCCACAAGTAATAAACCCTCCCAAACAAAAATTACTGATAAAATACTTTCTGTAGTGCAATAGAGGAGGTATTGTCACATTTATAGTTACCTGATTGTGACAATATATTAAAGCATACAGAAAATAATGATATTAAAGTTGTGACGATTATTTTAAGATGACAATCATAAAACTTCAATGCTACACGCTTTACAATCATATGCATTGAATGCAGTATAGTCACAAGTAATTTCTTTGTTATTAAAGGTGGCACTATTTTTGTCTTGAAATATTTGAATAAGAAATTATGTCGTCTATCTTTTTGAACGGTGAAAATCACGAATTAAAAGGAAGAAGTATAATAATTCTGAATATATAAAGGTGACTTATAGGTATTATGGTTAAGAATAAAATGGACAAGAACGTGTCGTTTGAACAAAGTTTGAGAGACATATTCAGACAGTCATGTGAATCATCATGCTACTAAAAGCTCTGTGATATTGACAATTTAATTTCAGATTCATGACTAGTTTTATAAAAACGTTCTGAGTGTAGTTCCGTACGGGTCTCTGATAATTCATATCACCTTTTCCCTTCACAATTGTTACATGATATCCCTAGAAACATTCATTGGTCGGTTAAAACCTGATCTTTCCCTTTAATTTCAGTGCAGGATTACAGGTAAACAACCAACAATCACATAGCAACGTGCAACCGAACTCTTAATCAATTAATATACCTTTTGTACATGGGAGAATAGCAACCTCTAATCGGTTCCTGTTTCCGCCAAATAATCTCAAATACGGAAACGAGATTATTGTTCATGGTCTCTCATATAATGATGTACGTGTTGTAGTATGCATAATGAGATGTTACAATAGTTATTAGTGCGGATAATCCAGAATACTCCGAATCCCATCCAATCTCACCGGAAAGAACACATGCCGGTATTCATAAGCATACTAACCTTAGTCCAGGTTTAAAACCCGATTGAGCTTGACCAGTAGTTTCCGGAGTGCCAAGTGTCAGTATATTACGGAAGCTTAAAGACCCCATCCGAGGCCAAAAATGAAATAGACAAATTATATATCTACGGAGAGCTTGTTATTCATTATTCATACAGCAATACAAACGTTTTGAGATTCCATTGCCTACGAGAGGAGTAATAGCATTCGAAACCTTTGTAGTACAGGGCTTGGAAAATGGGCATCCGTCGAGTAAAATCGAAGGGGTGATTTTGTTACGTCATTTCGTGTAGACGTCACGAACATTATGACCCAAGTTTGATTGCTAGCTACAGATTCTGGCCAGATTAATATTAACTTCAAGAAAATCCTGGGACGAGGAAACGAGGGGATTTTAAACGGCATACGAAACACGTTTTTTCGTGGTCTTCATTCAACACACTGTGTTCACAGGACGACGCAGTGTGACAAAATATCTGTATTCAAATCACACTTTTTGATTATAGAAACATGTTCATAGTGTCAAATTAATTACACAGACTGTGTTCATACACATGCAGTAATACAGTGCAACACACTATGTCTACAGTGAACATGTAGACATATCACAGTGACACTGTGTAGTAAAGATGTGTACCTCTTAGCAATATAAACAGTGCTATGCACGGTGTTCAGATATTGCCATTACAATCATTATTACTCTTTTGGGGGGCGTGAAAGAGACCAAGCGCGCCAGTAATAATCCGTATATTGTTTCCACCCTAAAACCAAGGGACAGGATTCAACACAACACTCGTCAGAGAGGAGCGAACTGAGGAATATTGTTTGTCGCCAAACCATGTGAAATCGGCAGCAATAAATTCCAATAATTTTAGTTTTGTTTTATCAATTCGTTTCAGTATTGATTACTTTTTCTTGTTGGATGTTTGCTAGTAAAATGGCATTACATAGGGATGTCGTTCAAAATGTTTAAAGGGCCAAGTAAGATGTTAACATTTCTTGTAATGAAAATTTCTCCAGTTTATTTGCCTTAATACTTCATTTGATGATCCAGGTTAATTTTTATTATGAAATGAAAATGGTTACTAACACATATCATTTTTTAACCATCGATTATAATCATTTATCTTTTCTTTGACCTTGGGTTTCTTACATGATCACAGATGTGAGGCTACAAGATGGGGATTCCCCAACTAGCGGCCGAATCGAGGTCAACGTTGAGGGCATGGGATGGAACACAATTTGCGGGAGCTCGTGGAACATGAATGACGTCATAGTGACGTGTCGACAGCTCGGTTTCACCGGGGCTCAAATGGAACTCACGAGGTCCCAGTTTGGCTCGGGGACAGCCCCCATCTACAAGAAGAATGTCAATTGTAAAGGAAGTAAGGACCATATGTGGACAACTCTCTTACTTTGTCGTGGCTTAAAGTAGGCTCAATAGTCAATACCTCGATTGCCGTGGTCATACTATTTAGATGTATTACGCTAGCTAATCATACCATCTTTCTATATACATAATCTGACATTGATGTGGTGGTCACAACTAGCCCTTGCTTTAAACACAAAACCAAAGGGCGTAGCTTCATCACACAGAAGAAATATAAGCAGCCTTTCTAATTTTTTTTTTACCTGAAAGCACTATAACATTTTGATAACCTGCTATTTATTTTCTATTATTACTTATCATGTTTTGGTCAGTGGCATAATGCGATATGGTGAAGGTGGTATATATAATTTAGTTTTAGGATGGATGTGTATAGAATCGAGCAGTATTTTGGCAAATTTATCTAAAGATGCCTTATAAATCAAGAATACATATTTCATATCTTGCCAATAATAATTCAGAGCATTTGGAAACGTGGATTATTTTTTCTTGATAGACATTACTTTGAATAAGAATATTCATAGCTGTTTAGCCACTGATTATTATTATTTTTTTTAATCTGAATTTTCAACATTATGTCATATTATTGAATTATTGCGAAAAGTCCTGTTTTTTTCTCATCTTTCTCCTCATCATTTATAATAGTGCCTAGTGTAATTTCAATAACTCTTGGTAACATTCAGGAATTAGTTTTAAGAAGAAAAACATTCCAATAATGCGTAAATTGTTAATGAAAAAAATTGCGTGATCACATTTATTCATTCATAATGTTCATAAATATTTGTATAACATGAGAACTATTAATCTCGGGATGACGATACTTGTTTGGATAGATAAAACGAAATATTTACTATGAACATAAATTAAATTAGGGGGCCTTTTCTTCTCAACACAGTTACCCTTAAACTTTAAAATGACAGATTTTCACTATAGACCTCCCTGTTCTTGGTAATACCTCCCCATTTCCAAGACCGGGATCAGCCTCTGTCTATAACACCCCTCTCGCTTCCTTCTCTCCTTTCCATCTATAATTCAGTCTGTGTCGTGTCATGCTACTAAACCACACTCTTAATCTTCACACACACCAAAACCCACATCCATCCACACCAATACCCACACTTCCACCCACACACCCGTCTATAAAAGCCAGATCATCCCCCACACACACACTTACAACACATACACGGTCCGCACTTATACACATGCAACTCCTTCTCACTTTTTTAATTTGCTCTATACGGGAACAAACATTGTGGTAAGGAGTCTCTTCTTGATAATTGATTTTCTTTCTTTTCTTTCAAAAGATGAAAATAATTTGGACGATTGTCAGATGTCGTCACAGAGTTGCTTTGGCAGTTCAAACGCAGCAGGAGCAGTGTGTCAAGGTGAGCAAAGAACTTAGAGTGTCATACAGCGTGTCCACACACAAAACAATTTATCCCTAAACTCTATAACGAAACGTCGTATAAAGAATCATCGTATAAATTCCAGGATGTCTACACACAGAAGAAAGTAATCCTGAAACTCTACAGCGCAAGCGCGTAGCCAGGATTTGATTTTAATGGGGGAGGGGGCGGTAGTGAGCATGCGAATCACTTAAAGAGCGCGCAAAGCGCGCTCCCGGCCTAGGGGGATGGGTGCAGGGAGGGGGGAGTTTCCCCCCTTCCCGCGCGAAGCGCGGAAGCTTTGAAAGAAGACGATTCGTTGTACCTTTCCCGACTCTTAATCCTTATCTGTATTCAGTCCCCCTCCCGCGCGAAGCGCGGAAGCTTTGACGTTTCATTAATTTATTAGAGAAAGAAGACGATTCGATGTACCATTCTCGACTCTTAATCCTTATTTGAATTCAGTTTCCTCCTCTCCCGCGCAAAGCGCGGAGACTTTGAAGTTTCATTACATTATTAGAGAAAGCTAGACGACTCAAAGTACCGTTCTCGACTCTTAAAACATTGTCTGAATGCCCCCCCCCCCCTCTCGCGCTAAACTTTGACATTTCATTAAATTATTAGAGAAGAAGACGATTGGTTGTACATTTCTCGACTCTTAATCCTTGTCTGAATTCAGTCCCCTCCCCCTCCTCCTGCGCGAAGCTTTGACGTATTATTAGACAAAGAAGACGATTGGTTGTACATTTCTCGACTCTTAATCCTTGTCTGAATTCAGTCCCCTCCCCCTCCTCCTGCGCGAAGCTTTGACGTATTATTAGAGAAAGAAGACGATTCGTTGTACCTTTCCCGACTCTTAATCCATATCTGTATTCAGTTTTCCCCTTTCCGCGCGAAGCGCGGAAGCTTTGACGTTTCATTAAATTATTAGAGAAAGAAGACGGTTCGTTGTACCGTTCTCGACTCCTTTTCCCTTTTTCTTCCTACGTCCTCTTACTTTTTTCTCCTTTTTTTTTTGGGGGGGGGGGCGACCGCCCCTACCGCCCCCCCCCCCCTGGCTACGCGCCTGCTACAGCGAAATGGAAGCGGAAATGAGAGGTCTGGTCTCCTTTCGCTCGAGGTCACGTTAAGCCCCGCCCAGTTAGCTACACTAGTTACACTAGTTACGTCCACAGACAACACCTTCCGTGATTAGGCGTGATTCTTTATTGAGTTCTAGGTCGAAACGATGCCCAAACCTGCGTTTCGTTATACGACGTTTCGTTATACGACGTATCGTTAGTGAGCGTCCACACACACAATTTCATCGTAAAACTATCGCGAAACTGTATAACTATCGCGAAACGGTATAGCTAATCACGCCTAATCACGGAAAGTGTTGTCTGTGGATAGGGGGTTGGACTGACTACGGTGTGGCTTACATTATTGTCACGTAAGTAAAGTTTTAAACTTTACATGGTTTTAGGCACGAACTTCTAAATTAAAAACAAATCTAACATAACATTCACTCCAGTTTAGACTTTTAGAAATCATTTTAGGCAATATTTCTCAATCAAAAGCTTAGTGATGATTTCATCAACAGTTCAAGTATTTCACCTTTGTTTATCATCATTTCATCAGATCAGTGATTACCAACGAATTGTAATTTATCCTGCAGGACCATCTTATCTTGGCTGTTATGCAGATAACCCGCTGTCACGATTACTCACGGGCACATCGTACGTCGATTCGACGGCGATGACGATCAGCGACTGTATTACCTTCTGTAGACTACGCGATTTTGAATACGCGGGCCTTGAGTTGGGTTCTGAATGCTACTGTGGGGATGCTGATTCAGATTATATACAGTACGGTCACTTTAGCGACGCAGAATGCCGACACACATGTGCGGGGAATAACTTAGAAACCTGCGGAGGAATTGCAAAAATGGCCGTACATATAACAGGTAATTAGTTCATAGTTCATAGTTTATAGTTCATTTTGTTTCTTCTTTCACAAACATTTGTACATAGAATTTAAAATAAAGTAACTGGAACAGCACTGATTATCAATACAACAAACATAATTTGAAGCGCAATAGTAACGTTCAACATACAACTCTTGTTATTAACTTAAGGGCCTATCTCACTGAGCAGCGAATGCTTGCGAACGTTGCGAATTTGGATTCGCCAACTTTTCTGACGAATGTTGGCGAAAATCGGCGACATTAAGTGACGTTTAGCGACAATTAGCAACATTTGAGCGAATGTCTCCGAAAGTGTTTGCGAAAGGCAGTTGGCGACTATTAGCGACTGTAAACAAATGTTAGCGACAACTTTTGCGAAGATTAGCAACTATTTGCCAATCCTTTGCCACTATTTGTGAACGTTTGAGACCTTTTGCTAACTACTGGTACTCAATGGGTCGATTTTATAAAGGAACCATATGGTAACGTGGTCGCTAGCTTTGGCGAAACACAGAGAACTGAAGAAAACAAAGAGCAAAACCGTTTAACAACCGTTTGCAAAGGCTTACGACTGTTTTGCAAACGCTAACGACTGTTTTGCAAACGCCTGCAACTGTTTGCGGAAAAATAAATTCGCAAAGAAATTTTGAACATGTTCAAAATTTCTTTGCGACAAGAAAAACTGTTTACAACAAAGAAAACTGTTTGCGATCTTTCTTGCAACCTTTAACAACATTTTACAAACTCTGGCGAAACCCCAAATTCGCTACGTTCGCAAGCATTCGCCGCTCAGTGAGATAGGCCCTTAAAGAAAGTCTATACAAAAGTTACTTGATCATGTTCTGTACATGAAAGAAAGAGGAGACATTATAACCATGAAGAATAGTGTTCATATGACATAGCTCAGATGACAACGACAATGATGATGGCGATCGTGATGATTGTGATGATAATGCTAATGGCGATAATGTACAAAATATAGTATTGAGTATATTTGCGATTGATTAGAGGACTTGCGATTGGTTAGAGGACTTACGATTGTGCGATTGACTTGGATCAATCGCAACTTTTTTTTAAGACGGGGCCTAAGTGTAGTAATGGGTGACCTTGTAAAGTGTAATTCATTGCGTGACTGTTAGGGACTTCTGTAGTACTTTGTAGCTGTCTTCAGCGTCCTCTAAAATGAATATGTGCGCGATCAAAACGATGATGCTGATGATGTTCAATTCAATTCAGTTCAATTTCAATTCAATTTTTATTTCGCAATATAAAAATCAAAATATACAAAGTAACAGTAAATTTTAACCATGTTTACAACGGTTATATGCGGGGCTTTCCATGTTGATTATCATCTATCCATACAGCCACTCCAACGACTGTTACCATGCCAACTACCCGAACATCGTCGGCAAGAACACCCAATCCTCTAGAGGGAACCAGTCCTGGTAGGAATACAACCATGATGTCTCCAAGCTCAACATCATCAACTGAAGTGGCACCTACCAAGATTTCCGAAGGATTCAAAGGCAGTCTGTCAGGTTTGTGAATAGAGATGTAACTTCTATCAGGGTTAATTATGTGAAGATGTCGTGGTACAGGGGATACATAACCGGACTAGAATCCCTGCTTTGGCACCAATATCCGTGGGCAAGTCATTAATATACGTTTGCTACTATCAACCAAGACGATTTAAATGGGTAGCCGGGAGGAAGAGATTCTTTGAATGCTTGAGCGTCTGATCTTGTTAAGGCTGTCGATAAAAACTTAACTAATACTATTTATGAAGGATGAGGGTACCATGGGCATACAAAACGATTGTCTTTTATGTAATTTGTACATAATGTCTTAGTCAAGTGGTTTGGCTTGAAATGCAAAGGTCGTGGATTAAATCTCAGAAACGGCACTAATGTCATTTGGCAAGTCTTTAAACTACATTTGCGACTCCATACCTAGCAGAGAAATGGGGACCTGGTAGGATGACGAAATCATTTGTGTTATTTACTGCCATATGCCCTCACGGTGACCTTATGGTAGAAATACTCCCCAAGGAGTGGAGGTGGTGCACATAGTGTGTCAATAGATCTGCTGACCGGGGTCATAGCATATAGCAAGGGCTTGGAGACAAACCTTTGTCTTAAGCGCTGTATTAATCCAGCTTATCATTATTGTATTGTTATTATCTTAATTATAATCATTAGAAATAGTTGTATCATTATTACAACTTAATATAATTTTTATCATTACTCTCATTATGCTTATCCATGCAATTGGAGTATAATGTTAACGGAAATAGTTTCTATGTGGTTATCTTGATTACAGAATACTCACTCCTCCATTACTTTCTTCTTTAATTGTGTTTTCGGTCTTATTTATGAATGGACGCTTTGCTTAACGTTTCAAACGACAGTTTTACTTTAATTTTCAATTTGCAGATGGAATGATGATGATAATTGTATACATCTTGGGGGCGCTGCTATTCTTTTGCATTGTTATAGTATTGGGCTGTCTCATCTGGAACTGCAGATTGCGGTACGTATATTTTTTACTTTACACTGTAGGCTTACCGGTACAATTTTGCACGGGGCTGACGTTTCCTCGCTGACCGGATATAGACTCTCTTGCGAAAGAACTGATTATATATTTTTGTTTACCTTTCTTGATTGTAGGTTCGTCTTTTAATGCTAGTGCATTAAAGAAAAAAAATACAGAAACAGCCTGGCTACCAAAAAAAGATAACGGTAGCTTAAAAGCATTCAAGGAAATTACAATATACTCAGAATTCTGCGGTACATATTTTTGTCAAGAGGTAGAAAGTCTGACCACATTACCCCTGCACTTAGGCACTACACTACACAATTTTCTTTAAGAGTCTCATTCATTGCCGGTTTAATGGCTATATGCTCACTCATGCATAAACGGTATGATTCCAAATGCATATCGTCTTGAAGAAGATTAATTTATGTTTTTCAGATAAATACAAGATAAGTTTATAAATATGAATTGTTAATGGCGTGCCCCTTTTTTTTTGCTGAGTGTTTTTACTAGCCTTTGTATGAATTGATGCAAACAGAAATCTTTTACAACAATTAGATTCATAAATATAAATGTAAATAATGCAATTAATTAATGTAATTCCAGGTCGAGAATAACGTACAACGTTTCTGGCAAACTCGAAACACCTCCAGGCAACGATCAAACCATAAACGCCCCTCCCTACATGACGCTAAACGAACGCCGGAACGACGGGAACGGTTACCAGAGCTTGAGTGTGCAGCGCAAAGAAGCCCAGAGGATCGCCATGCCAGACGGACCGTACGCGGAGGGTTTAGGCGAGCCAGTGTACCAGGAACCCGGCGTATACTTGGAACCAGACAACACATGTTCAGTTTCCTACAAACCTGGCGATCCGGTTTCAGATGAATTGTTTTTAGGAGGAGGGAATGAATATGAAACACTTGGCATGTAGCAGTGCTGACAAAAACATTATTTTTTGTAAAACAATTATTTGAGAAATAGATGGTGCTTGAATTATGTCTGTTTTCAAAATGTTATTTGCTGTTTTATGAGACAGTGACATTTAGTATATTCGACCACAACACATAAAGGGTTTTGGTCTGGTGGATTACAACATAGTTGTTTCGAATCCCTAAAGCAGGACAGGACATTAATATACATTTGCGGCACTCGACCCAGGTGCAGTAAGTGGCTACATGTATGCCTACAGTATATGAAATAAGTCCTTAAAGGGCCCATGACATCTCATATTTTGATATGTAAACTTCTGAATTTGTTTCATAGTTTTTTAAATATATTTTTGTAATATTTGTTTTTCAAACTTGCTAAGCTCCACCCCAAAAACCTCCCATTCCCATTGTGACATCATCCGTCAGTCATCAATGAGCCAACTTGAGAAAGTGGCATGTAACTTTGCCAAAGTTGACCACATGTAACAATACCACAAACTATAGCAACATATAAGTAGCTATGTCAGACATGTCAGACTAAACTAATATTTTAGAATAGACAATGGTATGTAATTTTTCCCCCAGCTTAGCACACGTTCATTATAAAATTGCATGCTTCCATACATATGTACAATACATCATCATTGCCTTTGTCTTCCTGATGATGCTACAGCATGTCTGACATAGCAACTTGTATGTTGCTATTATATTACGTATTGTAACAGGTGGTCGACTACGGCAAAGATACATACCATTTTTTCAAGTTAGCTCATTGATAACTGACAGAAGATGTCACAAGGGGAATGAAATGTGGAGGTTTTTTGGGGTGAAGCTTAGCAAGTTTGAAAAAAAAAAAATTCAAAAAATATTTACAAATCTATGAAACAAATTCAGAAGTTTACATATCAATATATGAGATGTATGCATGACTGCACACCAACATGAATACACTTGTATTTCGATGTCATGGGCCTTTTAAATGATTCACCTCCTTATCAATGCAGCTGGGATAGTGCTGGGTTAATAATCCAAAGCTCTTAGTATGGGCATATAAGAAATGGGTAAATATGAGAAATATGCTAACAAGAACTCAGTATCACTAATATCAATGTAATTAATGGATTTACTCTTTTTTCGATGTATCTCTTGGGCAATGAAGAGAGTGGGCCAGTTAGGCTTGCCTTTTCAAGTACGGTTTCTTTCGAAGAGTTAGAAAGCCATTCTTGTTTTATTCCTTTGAGCTAGTGAGCTTCTGGTCCTTGCCACACTGAATTCAGTGAAGCGGTGAGGTTTTGAATTCGTTTGGTAATTATTCCCATCATTTGCATGGGCCATAACTTGTAACCACATCCCACATATCTATGAAACGCCTGTTCCTTATAATCATGTCCAACGATACAGTGAATATAGGAAATAATCTATTGCATTTGCATATTCGTTCACGTTATATATAAACTGTGGAGAAGGACAATATGCTGTTCTTTATACAATATAGCAGCATTGATGGTAGCAGCCTTTCACAGTGGTTTGATATTTAACCTAAACTGAAGTTAGGCAATCGTAATTTTCGAAGTATAAATGAAAATAAATTAAAAACATAAGTTATTCTCGAGTGTGATGCCAATTTTAGCCATCATGTTTAAAACGAAAAGAGAGCGATAGTGGAATTGAAAGAATGAGAGAAACTATCCTGAAACAAGAAAAAAATGAAAAAGGTGAATGTTAGAACGGACAAAGTACAGAGAATTTGCGTATGTATACCCACACGTGCACCCCCACACACACACTCACTATATCCATACACAACACTTACTAATCTTCCAAATTTCTCTATTTGTTACACCTTAGATCAAGCCCTCGTATTAACATATACCAATTTGTCAAAATCACTGGTCTCATTCAATTTCTCTTTATTTTACTATAACAGTTACTGAATCCGATGACAGAGGTAATAATATATCTGTAACGCGCTAATAGGCACATCGTTGGATCAATGTATCGAACGCTATATACAAAACGGAATGTTATTATTATTATTATTATTATAAAAAGAGAACAAAAGGACATACAATTCCATTTCTAGTGTTCTTTCTGACAATCATGGAAAGGTCCGTGACTTTTACCAGTAATATTACAACTAACTTAAAAACAATGACAACAAAACCGAGTACACTGTTCTTGGGTTTTTCCGAGTTTATGTGGACAAAGAAGCTCATATAAAACGCGTGATACTTCTTTAAATAATTATATCTAATAAAAGCATTTCTCACATTTCATAATTAGTAAGTAAAGAGTTATATCTATTCATATCGTCGGGAAAAAAATTAACAACCGAGATTATCACTGAATAATAATAGTATTCTGATACATGATACGTAGTAGTTAAATCTTGGAAAGAATCCTATAATTAAAGCATCACACAGAAATGAATCAGTAATAAATTATTCATATCAACGAAAAAACAAAACCAGTACAGTGCTAATGTGTTTTTTTAAAGCTATGATATCTAAATAATGATATATGCAAGCGATTTTCGATGATGACATGCACTCTTCCTTTCATAACAAAAACAAGCAAATAACAGCAAACAATTAAACAGCAAACACAGAGCAAACAAATGAAAACACCTTTTTTCAATTGGATTCTTTTCTGAACTGAATTATAAAACCTTAAAATATGATGATTGGGTTCAGCAAAGGGTGACATAATGTGCTAGATAATGTATTCTGTATCGGTATTGCCATGTTTAAAGGAAACGTTCTTGAAAAATGATCTATTATACAAACAAGTTTGCTCTCAAATGTTCTCATATTTCAATGTGGCAATATATATTTTGGAGCAAATTCTGAAGCCCCATGTCTGTGAAGCCCTCTGTGTCAATGTTGGTGTCGAGTCATTTTCACTATTTGTGATATCAAGATTATTTGCAATCTCAAGTGTAGTACAAGTTTAACCTGGTAACGACATTACCTTCATTTATAAGTTTCCGATAGTCTCTTTGGCAATGGAATTCCCTGACCAATATTCAACATACTAACTTGTTACACCAATCCCCTCTGAGACTGGGTAGGTACATATCACATGAAGAGGAGTGAAAATCACTCTTTTCAGAAGTCATGTTAGGGATTACTTTCTTTGAGGTTGAATCCGCCCCAAATGATCTATTCCAAATTTATGGTTGAATATCTCTTTTTTGTGTGAGTGAACTTAACCGTTATTATTCTCGAGAGCGGATTTCCACCCAAACCAAAGTGATCCATAATATGACCACTCGACAGTTCTTTCACAGTTGAACTGCATGTCCAGTATTCGACAATGTCATTACGATTTCATAAGGCTTGTTCAGATGTCGCGCGGTAAAACGCCGCAAATAAGGCCGCCGCGGTATTTCACCACGTGTAAATGAATATCACATGCACTCAACAAAGGACGTGCGCGTACGTTTTCTATTACCTCTGTGTTCAAGGATTCAGACATGTGAATCGTATTATATCATTTACAAGAAAACTTTGTCGCAATTTTACTAAGTCATATATGAACGAGCTATTATGAGATGTATAATCCTTTTTGCACAATCCGTTGTCCTCCTGGATATGTACAGAATGTATCCTTAATGATCCTTTTATTTCCCAGGAGTGGAATTCAGCTCACTTAAAGAGTCATACGTGAGATCGCTTTTTTAAATGCACTACAACTTTTCATTAATTCAGTTTAAGAGCTGCCTTTTACAATTATGAGCATGACCTAATGGTAGTGATTTTTATGTATATTTAAAGACAGTTAAATTGCAAATCGTGTAACGTGTTTGGTGAAACGGAACAAGCAGTAACCAAACGAAAAACAAATTAATATTTACATGTATTCTTGTCATCAACACAACACATACTTTATTTCAGTTTCTGCTCTTGTAAACTATTACTACTATTTATACAAGACATGTATATGAGCGTAACAAATATTCACGTCAAACGTAAATTGAACATATTATAAATGAAATGAAATAAAACGAAATGAAATTTACTTAAATTTCTTTTGAGTGCGAATTTCACCTAAAACGTAGTGGTGATCCCGATATGACTCCCTAAGACGCTATTTCCACTACATAGTACATTCAGAGAGTAAATCAGTTTGTAGAGAAAGTAGGATTATCGTAGGTTGGATTATGTTGCATCCCCTCCACGTCCTGAAGCTTTTCTTGTGTTGGTGCTGCATTAGGTTTCATTCGTCCGCAGTGTGTTTTCCGGTAGTATACGCACAGTATGACAGCTCCAACGATGATTACCACAACAACTGCACAACACACGCCAAAGATCAGGGCCAGGTTGTCTGGCCCAGTTGGTTGGATGGTGACTACAGGCTCCGGTATTGGATCGATGGTTGTGGGTACAGACACCGGTATTGGTTCAGTAGTAGAGGGTACCGATACCGGTATTGGTTCGGCGGTGGTGGGTACAGACGCTGGTATGTAGCGGATCGACAGGGAAGCGATGTTTGACAAGTCCCCTCCGTTCCCTGCCTCGTCCCAAGCCCGAATTGCGAAATAGTAGACGATTTCTTTACCCCTCGCAGGAAGGGAAATAGTGACAGTCTCAATAACCCCAGCAGGACTGATAACGGATAAGTTCCCGTAGACCAGTTGATCCTGTGTGACCTCATGACTATTGCTGAAGTAGTTTCGGACCTCATCGAAGTTGGTGGAATAGCGGAGTTCGTTATTGTAAGCTTTGTGGTGAGAATTGAAACAGTAGCAAGATTTATGACTATGTTATCGACATGCCTAACTCTATTGCATATACCTAAAAATATATCAATTTGAGTGCATTCACTGAGAGGAGTGCATCATAGGTCGATAATTTTTCCACAAATCATTGATTTAAAAAGGTTTTCTTTATCTCGTCACCTTCATTTTGATCGTATTCTTATATGACCACAGGTCTACATGACATGTTCCCCGTTTTTCCTCAACTGTTCTTTCCCTAATATTCCCCGTCAGTACCAAAGTTCAGGGGTGGTGCAGCGTCTTTTCAAAGTAGGGGTGTACCAACAAAAATGACACTTTCTTGAAAAGGGGACACCTAAGAAGGATATGCATTGGTATATACCCCTACATTGTAATCATTAGAATGGATTAGACCTTTTACACGTTTCACATGCTATGGTAAACCAATTGTTTCGGGGGAGTTGAGGAGTGATCATATAGCACGTTTGATAATTATTATTGTCTCTTTTTTATATGAATGATATTTGGTAATGTAAATGCGGTTGCTTTGAGTTGAAAGAAACTGCATTGCTTGAACATTGAACAAAGGACAATTGATGAGCTTGGTACTCTGTAAATTTCAAAATGGTATGGGGTTTAAAGGATGAGAGGCTTTAGCAGTTGAGTAAACAAAAATGTCATGGTAGTTTGATGGGGCATACGTTAAGTGTAAACATGGCACATTGTTTTAAAATATTAAAATTACCTTTCTAAAAAGAAAAATTCGATAGCAGCGAAAACGAGCACGCATATTCTACAAAACAAGCACTTAAAAGAGGTAAACAGGGGCACTAAAACGAAGTGGAATTTGGCATTAATTACAAGGGAAAGCACCCATCAGATTTGAGTAGGGGCACTTATCACAGGTGTAGAGGTGTAAAGGCACTTATTAGAAAGAAAAAGAGGATATTTATCTGAAGTGAAAAACGGGATTTTTTGGCTCAAAATTAGTAATTTTTGGGTACTTGAACAGTGTGGGGGGGGGGGGGCACTGTGCCCTTTACCCCAGCCCCTCTCCAAGGCGCTGCCATCAAAATTCCCCCTAAAGACTCCATAGACATTAAATATTGTTTACCCGTTCCTTGGTCCAAGTCGTCTCCTACAGCAGTCCACCTGAGGGTCACCGTGCTGTTGTCATATGAGAAAGATGTATATACTAGGTCCTGGATACGGGAAGGTGGCAGAATATCAGTGGCGTTCGGGGTGTAGCCTTGGACTTTGAAGACTCCTCCCGATGCTGTACGCATGAAAGATGGCTCTGCTGCGGTCTCAACTTCACGTTCAGCTGACCTTTTTCCTAGATGCAAACAGTCGAGGGAAACTGTGTAAAGTTGTCATGACATTTCTTCAAATAACTTCTCCCAATTGGACAAGTCAAAATATTCCAATTTTTTTTTTATTGGATGAAATAATTGTAATGATAATTTGGTCTTGTGTTCTCTTTAAGCCTCACCAGTATCAATAATAACTTTCCTGTGGGCCCTGTAACGAATACCTGAGCGGGTAAAGAGGGATAAAATACTTGGCCAAGGATGTAGGCACCGAACACGGATCGAACCAGGGAGTCTAGATCCTTCAGCAGTTTAGTGCTTCAACTCGGGACTTATACTATGCTGTACACACATTAGCTACCATTTCTTTATTTACTGTACAATTGTAAATGACCTCAAATATGTCCATGGAAGGAATGGATTTCTCTGCCTTGCACTTATACAAGATGTAATTTTTGTTTTAGTATATAGGCCTGACTATGTGAACCATATAGAAACAGTTAAACTAGATCTTTTTTACAAACCTCTCTGGTTCCCTGCGCCATCATAGCCGACGACATTGACCTTGACGTTATATCTGCCATTAGAAGTGAAGCTTAGGAAATACCCTGAATATGTCCCGTCGCCTTTGAATAAGTCGGACCCTGATGAATGCAGAGAGAATTAGAGACGAAGATCAAGAGTTCTGCTTTATTACTTAATACTATAACTGCTTGGGAAAGGCTTTGCTCTCGCTGTCCAATAGCTTTACATTGGAAGAAATTAAATTAAAATCTAATTTACAATTTTCAATGCAGTTTCCCTGGTTTTTATTCTTAAACCGAATGACTTCTAGCACTATCGAGTTACAGAAGTGTTTCGTGTAAACACTTGTTTGTATTCATATGGTCTTGATTTAACAAGCTACTGAGAATATGACTATTAAGAATGCAAATAAATATCAGGCACTAATTGTAATATTTTAATAGAAAGGCACAATAGGCAGGGAGATCTAATTCATTCGCTACTGCAGTGGCCGAGCTGACACCTGAGCACAGTGGCAAATCCATTGGGGGGGGGGGGGCAAACAAAAAATGTGTGCTCATTATAAGATGATGACGAGGATTCTAATCAAATATTTGTTGAAAGGGTACACGTCACCAGGCATTTATTCTGTCTAACGCGTTCTAAAACAAATAATACACATCAATTTGTTTGGTTATTAGTCAAATTACCCACACTCGGTCCAAAACATTCAAAACAGTCCAAACACCCTCGGTTATACCGCCTTGGGTGTGTGAGACTGTTCCAAAGGTACATTGTGTGGGTAATTCTAAATAATGCTCTCACTGCTGTGTATTATTTGCATTCTACCCCCCCCCCCTCCCCCTACTGAGCGAATTATCGGACGGCGCGATTTTCACATTTTCGGGAGCAAAAACAAATAGTGCTCACTACTCCCCCCCCCCCCCCCCCCCCCCCACTGAGCAAAATATTGGCCGGCACGATTTTCAAATTTAAGCACACTAAATTTCAAATTGATTTCAAATTTGTCCCCTCCCTAAAAATTCCTGGATCCGCGTCTGCCTGAGCAGATGCCACAATTTAGTGCATGACGTTACGCGCTATTACCAATGTTCAGACAGGGGCTTCCTAGTCGGCGTAAGTTAATCCATGCAACTTTAAATATCACATGAATATTTGACTTACACCCTTAGTTGTCCACACTCTCTTACTTAGACCAATTTGCCACCTTCCACCGACCCAGTCTTACTAAGCATAACTTCCAGAAGTCAGGGCGAATCCAGGATCTAACAAAGTCCCTGAAAGTGGTTGCGCCCGCATAAGTCAACCTCAACCCACCTTCCGCATCTAAACCGTGCGGAATCTATTTTTCTTTTTTCGATTGTAAACAAACAACCCTCGGAAAGGTCACAGATACTCCGAGTGCCAAGTGAGAGCATCCACACGGTCAAATTACGCTACCCTCTAGTCGCGTTAGCGCGTTACTCCTGCATACATCAAGGAGTAAATCGGCGTAAAGGTAGGCGTGGTTAACACGACCATCGTTTAGACGATCACTACTCCAACCTTTACGCCGACCTCACCATATTTCCGCCGACTAGCTCTTAACACGACTTTTAGGTCGACCAAAATTGCCATCGTCTGAACAAGAATAATGGCTTTCCTAACCCTTGATAAAGCAGTTTCGGCACTGCAGCGGCAAAGCTGACACATGTGCACATTCATAAAAGTGACGTCACTTGTTGCACAACGCGTTTATAGTCGCGTCGAATCGAAAGCTCGCTATTGGCTCACCTGACCCGTTGTCGAGCAATGTCATCGAGGTCGTGTTAGATGAATCCGAAATGATAGCTGTGACGTCAGCAGGGGGAACAGGCAGATAATCCTGTTGAACCTGAGCATATATAGCTAGTGCTGGAGTCTCGGTAAAATCCACCTCCTTAATAAATACAGATACAGAGGTAAACGAAAGAGTAAACATGGTTAACAGGAAATGTGGTAAATAAGCTAGGCAATATATTACTTCTTCCGTCACCGCTAATGCTATTAATAGAAAGCAAACCATCGGTAGATTCAAAAGAAACATGTCTATGCCAAATAATATATTAGAAAACACCAGATCGATTTTGTTTTCCTACCTGTTAGTCAAATAGATCCCTTATCCTATTGGATTATTAATATTATAAGTTACAAGGTATGGGTCAGCCGAACCCCCTATGATAACAATGCATGTGACTGTTTTGACTATAGAATAATAAACAAGTATATCATGGATCCATAAGAATAGATCGATATAAGAAATAAATCAACAGTATACTTACACGAGATCCTAATAACACAGTATACTTACACGAGATCCTAATGACACAGTCACTGTCACTGGCGAATATTCCTGCGTAGTTGGTTTAGATGTTACTGAAACACCAGCATGCTCCACAACGCCTACTTCTAAGTCGTTAATAGTTACATTCAATGAGCCAGCCTTTTTATATGATGAAAATAATAATAATGATAATAATAATGATAATAATAATAGTAATAAATGTAATAGGAAGAAGAAGAAGAAAAACAATAATCAAAACAACAATAATAGTGATAATAAAAATAGTGATAATGATTGTGATGGTAATAATAATATTGATAATAACAATACTACTACTACTACTACTACTACTGCTGCTGCTGCTTCTAATACTACTACTAATAAAACAAATACTACTAGTAGTATTGATAATATTCATTTCTTGTTTAGGGCATATGGCAGATCCTAAACTGTTTCTATGTATTAAAGTGTGAGTTTGAGGTCGAATGTTGCAAATTTAGAATAACTTTTTGCCAAGTTAGTCAAAAGAAAACATTAAATACAAAATTCATAGTTTTAGAACTGAAATGACTTGATCACACATTCCCTCAATACTGGCACGTTGTGAGCAGCAAGGTTAACGAAAAGAAAGACTGACATTACGTTGACGTGGTACCATTAATCTAGGAACATTCACATCCACAGAAAAAAAAAGAGATTTAAAAATTGATATTTGCATCGCGATAAAAAAATAAAAAATAAATAAATAAAAAAAAGCGGTTGTTGCATCGCGATCCAATTCACAATAAGTCTTAAAGATTTAAAAAAAACGCGATAGTATGGCGGTCGCTGTGTGCGTAAATGGTAATGGGAATAACAAAAATTGATGTAATTAATCCCAGGATTCCAAGCCCGCATACATCGTCGAGCGAGAATTCTCCATGTGTGCGAATGGTCACCGAAAAAAATCTTAGCATTGCGATCCGATTCGCACTGAATTGAGATGTGTGAACAGTCGCCCCCCAAAAAAAATCCATCTTTGCATCACGATTAAAATCAATATGTGTGAATGGGCCCAATGTTTTTTGGTAGAAAGGTTAAGGTACTGTTTCCTCTAACAAGACAATAAGTTACAGAAGCTTCACCTGCGCCAGAGGTAAGTTGATCGTCACAATCTTGTATGTTGTATCAATTTGATAGCGAGGATCGTTATGGTCAACTCTAATACCGTCTGACTCAGTTACTACGACTGATATTGAATGACTCTCCGTCCAGATCACGACGATCACCGTTTCGTAGCCAAGTGCGGCGTCAATAACCAGCGAAATATTGCAGAAGCCAGGATCGGGCTCGATAATGACATCGGAACTGTACACCTGAAAAAATTCCAAAACGAGATTTAAGAATATGATATCTTAACATTTTGAACTCGAAAACCGTGTGTCATTGACTTTACTTGAACAACAATTTGTTTTGTTAAAAAAAATCATCAATGACTCATACGAATACAGAATTCATTTTTTTTTAAATTCATGTCTCTTTGACAAAACGCAAATTGATTACAGATTCGTAGTTATTTAGAGTTATTATCTAAAATAAATATGCTAGAAGGAAACGAATAAAATATACAATTGAGTGGTCTGCAAACTATCTGACCTTTGACGAAGTCTGTATAGGTCTGTAAAAGGAGAAAAAACGAGAATGTTGAATTCTAATCACGCTCATTTGTCCTTAAGCCCTCATTCAAAAGACCCCGATGATTTGTTATGAAGCTGAGAACCCATTACCCTTTTTTCTACAACGTACACACGGTGAATATTCGAATTAAGCCACCATCACACCAAACTTGTTCTCACTACGTTCTTGAACCATCCTAGAAAATCGTAAAACGGTTTGTGGTCGGGGCAGAATATGTAAAAAAAAATGTCTATAATACGATCCTAGTTCGTTCATAAACAGTCCTCAATACGTCCATCTCGTCTGTACCCCGTCCACAGTAAGTTCATATCAAGTTCAGATCGGGTAAATTTGCTATTTCCAGGCAGTCCAAGCCAGTCCGTATTCAGTTTAAATCCATTATTAACTAGTTTTTATCTCGTTCCCAATACGTCAAAACCTATTCTTACTAGCTTGCCACTTGTTCTAACTAGTTTTTCAACCCTACCACCCCGTTCAGAGACAGTTCAACTCGTCCTCATCTCGTTCTTAGTGCGTTCGAATGCGCTCCTTGAGCGTATGCAATCCCGTCCTGGCTCGGGAGCTATAAAAACTCATTCCCGTTCAACTTCAACGCTTCAAGCATTGCCAATCCAGAAATTCAAGTCAAGCCCCCATCATACCAAACTAGTTCTCACTACGTTCTGGAAAATGTTGCTAAACGGGCTCATACTGTGTGCAAACGGAGTGAACGTATTAACAACTATTTACGATCTTTTTAAGAACTTCATGGACGGGTTCGGACTGGCTTAGACAAGAAGGGTGCTCTAGAATTTTGAGCCTGTACAACATTTTCTCCGTCCTGCAATAAGGACGGAGTGACAACGAACTTTAAACGAGATGGACGTACTACGAACGGAACAGCCGTAGTACGAACGGGATTGCCGTACTTCGATCCTACTAGAAACGTGTTACAACGTGATCCGGTCGACCATCAATTAGGAAGAACGCGATGGGTTTTTATAGCCCTCGAACCAGGACGGGATTGCACAGCACGATAGGAGCGTGTTCGAACGCACTAAGAACCAGATGAGGACTAATTGAAGTGTCTATGAACGGGGAGGTTGGGTAATAAACTAGTTAGAACTAGTTCCGAAATAGTAAAAATGGTTTGGACTGCTTGGAAATGTCAAATTTACCCGTTCCGAACTTGATATGAACTGACTGTGGACGGGTACAGACGAGTTGGACGTATTGTGGACTGTTAACATACGAGCTAGGATCGTATTAGAGACATTAGTCCAGTCCGAGCCCGTCCACGAAGTCCTTAAATAGATCGTAAACAGTTGATATTACGTTCAACTCCGTTCGCACACATTTTGAGCACTTTTGGCAACATTTTCGAGAACGTAGTTAGAACTAATTTGGTGTGATGGGGGCTTAATAGACGACAAACCTGTACAGGAACCGTTTCTTTGCCAACGTCAGGTCTCTCCGTTATGGTACTCTGGAATGCCTGAATTAGACAAATTCCAGTCCCGGTATCCGAACAGAAGTTTGCTATGCCAGAAGTGTTTGTGGAAAGATCTTCCATTTGCTGATCAGCTGCGTCGCTTATAGTGATGGTGTCGATTATGACTCCTGATTTGTTAATGGCGTCATATGTGTCTATGATGAACGGAGCATCAGTCTCTTCTCCATCACTGAGGAGTATGATGTATCCACCTTGTGCATATGACCCCAGTACCTAGAAAGGCAAATTGAGATACCAGAAGTCATGTTTGAAAGATCCTTATAGTTACTTGCGCCCTCTATATAGCGAACAATGCATAATCGGTCCTGTTGGTCCTCCATGATCCTCTTTATATTATGTTAATTGAGAGCTGATTTGATGAGAAAACCACCTGTCAGTGACCTTGCAGGATGGTCTCATCTCCCCTGGCCAAACTAGTACAGACGCGCTTTAAATCACTTCAATGAATGTGTGAATCTCCACTTTTTTTGCTTGCTCTTGAAGAATTGTTGAATAAATAGTTTTGTATTTTAACTAGGGCCTATTTTGGTAAAAAAAGATATAATACAGGGTTAAGACATATTGGTCAGGTTATGCCCGTTGCGCAAGAGCCGTCATTTTTGTTGCGTTATTATTTGCGCTAATAAAGCGCGTAAAGGCAAATAACCACTGGACTTGTAGCGCAACGCGATAAACGCACTGTTCACTTTCCATTCACTTTTCATTCGATGTTATGCCTGGATTACATTTGGCCCGGGCGCCGCACGATAAATTGGTCTACGATTTTTCGTGCGATTTTGGGGGTAATCGTAGGAGGCTACGGGCTACGATGTTTGTGTTTACATTATCTAGGAGCATCGTGCCATTTCTCGGGGGCAGACCCGGGCACATCCGTACAGAGGCTGCTCGGAGATTGTACGGAAATCGTGCAATGTCAGTGCAACACCCGTGCAGTCTCTGCAACCTCCGCGCGGAAATCGAACGGAGCTCGTGCATCTTCCGTGTAGAGGTTGCGCGGAGAAGGCGAGGTGTTCGGTCTTTTTGGCGTCTGTTGCCCCATGTTCACTGAAAAATCGTGCGTTTGCTGCACGATCAGCGGGAGGCCTCCACGCAATGCCCGTGCGGTGATTGTGCAATGCCACCTACGACTTGTATACGGGCTACGGGCTTACCATTTTTCAAATTTGTTTAACTCCCCGCGAAACAAAATGGTAGTCGCCGCGGAGCCCGTGAATCCGTACAAAAATGTCACGGCCGCCTCCCGTCTCCCCACGGAGGCAGCACGAAAAAGGTGATACGGGCAGGATATGGGCCCCGTAGACTAATCGCAGGCGAAATGTAATCCAGGCATTACTCTGACATGGCGCACCACATACCGCGTCAATCGCTGTCACAGTCCTGTGTCAGGCAAATGACGCCTCGTTTGCCACGGGTTTGAATTAAGTTAGAACTTGCCGATCGTACCTCAATGCCTGATAATATCCCGCATCCGATACATGTGCCACCCACCGGAGACGGCGGTAAGGCATTGACGAGTCTTTGACGCGAAGCGGTTTCGGTAATATCCGTAAGATTTCCACTGATTTGCGATGTCGAGTCAAAAACTACGATTCCAAGCTTGCTGCCAGTGGGAATTACACTCATGATGTAAACTACAGATGACTGGATCATTCGGTCAAATCGGTTCCCCTAAAAACAGAAGCATGTAATGTCGTGGTAAAATACGGTAAATTAAATGTTTGTATGCGCGTAAGTAGTCGCTATTGATTTTATTCGTCCACTGTTATTGACTCATTAACGATTTAAATTTTAATCTTGAATACTTATTGTTGTATGCGAGTTCAACAGGGTGTTAATATGTGTTACGATATAAAGGTGTTTAGGATAGGGTCCCACGAAGTGGACC
Organism: Strongylocentrotus droebachiensis; assembly: GCA_035222895.1. Lineage (NCBI taxonomy): Eukaryota > Metazoa > Echinodermata > Echinoidea > Camarodonta > Strongylocentrotidae > Strongylocentrotus > Strongylocentrotus droebachiensis. The sequence goes on along the minus strand of JAVYIG010011671.1, from coordinate 2,683 downwards.
CTGAACCTATTTTAGTACATGCTTTACTAAACATGTAATGAAGACATGTCAAATACTTTTCATGTATCACATTGAGGATCGAACAACTCTACAATAACGGTATTGACACTGAATTAAACTTATATATATATATATATATATATATATATATATATATATATGTTTGAAAGAAAATTAAACAAGATTTAAACTGTATTTGAACAAAATAGTATACATTTAAAAAAAAATGTTGATTAAAATCAATCTTGCACATGTATCAGTCTTGACAATTTGAGAGCGCAGAGCCTCTGTGTTAACGATTCTTGACATTTCAGCTTTGATATCAACTCGAAAGTCAATCCTCTACATAGGGGGTGGGGTGGAATCAACGGGTCTGTGAACGTTATTAACCTGGCTTTAGCCTATCTACCCTAATTCACTGAAAACATTAAATAATATAGATTAGACCTGCTACCCATATTATCATCCTCGGTGGAGAGTGGAAAGTGTAGATAAACACTTTCCCTATTAAAGGACATTAATGCCGCGGCTGGGATTCTAAAGTCAAACCATGTGATCTACAGACCGGTGACATATTCACAACATTGGAGGGAGAGAGAGAGAGAAAGAGAGAGAGTGGCAGGAAGAGGGAGCACAGACTTACTGCCATACTACCACTGATGTCGAGAACAAGTACTACACTTCTGACTGACGAGAGCTGTAGGACCTCAAATACAGGAGTGGTGTCAGGGACCAGTGGGACATCAGCCTGGAAGTCTGTATGATCCCTCATTACCGACCATGCACTGCGTTCACGGCATTTAATGTTCATGGGATTGTTAGCTAGTTTGTTGTGTAGGCTATATGGGTCTGATGTATCGTCATCACAGAACTCCTTTATCTGAAATATGGGTAACGATTGACATCAGCGAGTTTGAAATGTTGAATGGGATAATGCCCATGCATGTCATTAACTTTAAAACATATTTCTGGTCAAGAAAGAATCATCTGGATTAAATGGAGATATGCAAAGTAAATATACTGGCTACGCATTGTCATCTATTTTTCTCAAGTACACTGGACGCAGCAGGCAGCAATGGAATGTGTGGAAGAACTTACCTGGCTTGTGAAAGTTCACAAGAGTGGATGAAAGTTTGCCTACTAAATTTTAGTTGGTAGGAGCTTAACAAAACGTACGATTGTGGATTTACCTTTAAACCAATGAAAATTTTCTGTACCAGTTAAAGATGGTTTGCTCCATGTCTTTGAGGAGTTTAAAACACGATCTTTATCATATAAACTCGTTATAACTACATTCGAATATCACGTTATGGGACGATCAATGTATTCTACCTATACGTTACCACCAGCATCATCTTAAATGTTACCAAGATTAATAGAGACTAACGATTCCAAGAGCTTCGGAACGACAACATAACAAGGGGATAAAACAACACTCGTGATATACTAACCTTAGTCTGATTTTCCTTATTATTGGAAACGTATATATGGGACAGCTAATGACTAAAGGCATTAGGCCTGTTTTTATATGAATCCCATGTTACGAGAATGCAGAGTCCATTTTAAATTTTAGGACATAAAACATAACAATTACCGAATATATGTGAACATCTCTGGTTCCAAACAGCAGTGAAGCTGTAGCCGTGTGTCCACCGTCCTCAGGAATGAAACGACAATCAGGATCAATAACAATTTCATTATCACCATTGTTATTATCACTCCGGCAATTAGGCTGGCCATTAGGCATCAAAAGATTTCCCTCGATCTTGAGAGAGCAGCGGGTTCCTTCTATACCATCATTGGAAGAGTCGGATGAGTCTGTGCCATTACTAGATGAGTCGTAGGCAGGAGCACCGCCTCCTTTGCCGTCGTAGTGTTCTTTGAACAATCCCCAGCGATAATACCCCCAGGTTCGGACTAAGACGTTGTCTAACGACATAAAGATAAAAAGAATGTTTCGACATTTTCGAAATTCATGCCTACTGTAAAAACTCAAGAGATAAGTCATGGAAACACCGTAGACAGCTTTAGGTATAGGTGTGTAGGGGCCGAGGGTGGGGGGGGGGGGGAGGCCTGGTCAAGCAAACAACCAAAATCTACCGACCTACAAAATTCATGTTGCACGCAACGTATGTAATTCATATTTACATCTACATGATAAGATGACGGTGATGATTGTGGGTAGACTGGGGTAATGTAATTCAATTACCCTAATTTGATTAATAATCTGGTCATTCTTTTTTAATTCGGTTTTTAACACATCTTGTTTAATAAACATGTAATTTTTTCTTTAACTTTTCTGTCACTACATCAAATATTACTGTTGTCGACGTATCAGGACAATTAGCCCCAGGACAATCACTTCCGCTACCCGGAACATTACTCCCGGAAAAATTGACAATAAGACAATTAACCCCCAAGGAAAACCACCATGTGGGTAATCGGAGTGATTGTACTATAAATTTTTTTTAAAATACATCATATTGTTGTATTGAAATCTATCACAGAATTTAAGAAAATGGGTTTAAACAACATTGAAATAAATATAATAAAACAGTTATATGAAGGCATTCCATTCTCATGGAAAACTCTTTTGAATATATATGAACATCCTTGTGAGGATACCGAATTAAGTTTATAATTCATTATTAACGGAAAACCTCACTCTTTGCAAGGCATAACA
>JAVYIG010011670.1:0-58992 GCA_035222895.1 Strongylocentrotus droebachiensis | reverse complement strand
CGACTATTTCATGCAGCGCGCGTATATGGCAAGCCCTTTGTGTAAAAACCAGATAAACTCTGTTTTTCTCAGATAAACAGAGTTTATCAGTTGATAAACTCAGTTTATCAAGAAAAACTCAGTTTATCAAGAAAAACGAAGTTTATCAATGATAAACTCAGTTTATCAACTGATAAACTGAGTTTTTCTGATAAACTCAGTTTATCAACTGATAAACTCTGTTTATCTGATAAACTCTGTTTATCTGTTGATAAACTGAGTTTATCATTGATAAACACAGTTTTTCTGATAAACTGAGTTTATCTGAGAAAAACAGAGTTTATCTGGTTTTTACACAAAGGGCTTGCCATATACGCGCGCTGCCTGAAATAGTCGTCACACTACATATCTTGCCATAACGACATATACTTTTTGGTTAGTCGACTTGGTGAGATAATTTATGTCGCTATTACGAGATGAACTTTTTTGTGAAGTCGACTTGGCAAGATAATTTATTTCGCCATGTCGACATTACTTTTTGGGTAGTCGACTTGGTAAGATAATATATGTTGCTATGACGACATGTATTTTTTTAGAAGTCGACTTGGTGAGATAACTTATGTCGCCATGACGACATGAACTTTTTGTGAAGTCGACTTGGCAAGATAATTTATTTCGCCATGTCGACTAATAAAAGTTGATAAGTCGACATGGTAGGTTAAATATCTTTACATGTCGACATGATATGGATATTAAGTCGACTTGACAAGATGAAATATCTCGTCATGTCGTCAAGTAGAATGGCACTTTAACGCTTCTGTAGTTACCCATGGAAATGTACGGATACGTTTAATATTAGGGACTTTTAGATTCGCACAAAGACAATGGGGATTGCTACGATCGACGTTCTTTTAATGCACTGCCTTGAATGGACGTCACACGTATCAGTCCACGCAAATCTAAAAGTCCCTAATAACAAAGCGCAGACATAAATTATCAACGAACAGAGAGAGAGAGAGAGAGAGAGAGAGAGAGACGGAGAGAGACAGAGAGAGACAGAGAGAGACGGAGAGAGACAGAGAGAGACAGAGAAAGACAGAGAGAGAGAGAAAGACAGAGAGAGACACACAGAGAGAAACAAAGAGAGAGACACACAGGGACACAGAGAGAGACAGAGAGAGAGACAGAGAGAGACAGAGAGACACAGAGAGACAGAGACAGAGAGAGAGAGGGAGAGAGAGAGAGAGACAGAGAGACAGAGAAAGAAGGGTAGAGAAGGGAGACGGATGAGACAGATTTCGCGGTAGCAACGATTTGATTGACGAAAGGAAGAAAGTGTGAAGAAAAAAACTGGCTAATCTAGATCAAAATGAGCAGATATAGGGTAAATCATCATCTCGCCCCCGAACCCGCTAACTTAATGTGACATGGGATTTCTTAACGTATTTGATATCGGGTAAATAAAACCCGAGGACATAGAGACGCAGGTGGATTTAAAAAGGGAAATGATTGCAGAACAAATATAAAATGGCAATTTAGGGTAATGACAATTAAGCCCACATCTGCAAAACAAGTGAGGTGCTCAAATCCAGGATTAAAAATGAGGTTGGGGGACTAGTCATGCGATTATATAGTGAAAGGTTGCATAGCTCTTTGAAGATTGCTAGACATACTTGAAGAAGAAAAGTAGCTCTCTCGAAGCTATTGGGAGTAATAATAATGATAATAATTTTTTCCTTGCATTTGAAGTTCAAGTTTATTTCCATTTTTAACAAGAAAAACACAAATTATGTTCAATAAATAAATTACATAAATTACAAACAATTTTTTACAAAGTATACAAAATTAATTATACAGATGTACATGTAATCTTTCTTAGCATATGATATAAAAGACATTGTTTATAAAATTCATACTTTAGTTTCAAGGAGTTATATGATATTCATATTACAATCTAAACCAAAAAGAAAAATACAAAAAATGTTGCTGCATATCCATATGTCAAGTGTCAATGGAGGGATCCACTTAATAAAGAAAAGCTTGTAGAGTATGGACTCCTCAACAAATAATGTTATAACAAATTAACACACTAATTTTTTTTTAATGAAAAAAATGATTATTGGGCCTAGTTTATACAGGTACACACAGGCGCGGATCCAGGATTTCTTAGGGGAGGGGGCCCAACTTTCTTCATTTTTTTTTGCTCCCGAAAATTTGAAAATCGCGTCGGCCGAAAAGTCGCTCAGTGGGGGGGAGGGGGGGGGGGGGGGGGGGGGGGGGGGGGGGGGGGGGGTAGTGAACACATTTTTTTTTTTTTTTTTGGTCCTCGAAATTTTTTTCGATTTGCACCCCCCCCTTGAGCGCCAGGGGGGGGGGCCCAACCCCCAAAAAAGGTAAAAATCACGTGATTTTACATGATTTTTTTCTCAAGGGGGGGGGCCCGGGCCCCCCGGGCCCCCCCCTGGATCCGCCACTGGGTACACACTTACACCTGGGTGGAAAGTGGCAAATATAGATTAATGTCTTGGCAAAGGACGATACTGTGGGCCTTGGATTCGAACCCTCAACCCTGGATTGAGAGTCAAGTGAATGAACCACAACGCCTACACGATATTTGACTATTACGGTTAATAGCAAAAGTCTATTTCGTAAGGTTGTGGAACTTTCCCTGAAAATAGTATTAAAAGGATTGGAGAAAAAATGCTGAATTCACAATCAATCAAAATTATGGCGCATATAACTGATATGGACTACGTAAACATGACACTGTGGCACCGAAATGTGGTCGGGGGTATCAATTTATTTATAGCCAAAAATAATAAATTTTGTAAGGTTGTGCAGGAATTTCCCCTGAAAATAGTAATAAAATGATTGGAGAAAAAAAATGCTGACATCACAATCAATCAAAATTAAGCGCGCAGATAATCATGGACTACGTAAATATGACATTAGGGCACCGAAGTGTGGTCGAGAATTTTAATTTATTTATAGCCATCACGAGCAATCCTTCACATGCATGTGACATTAAAGGGATTGGGTATCTTTGCCTCAGATTCTAAGAAGAATCCTGGATTTAGCTCATGCTGCAATCATAAGTAATAGCCTTTAGCTCAGTCAGGAATCCCATGACTTTTACAAGCCGATCGCCTGTCTGATTATCAAGATATTTATGATTGGAATTCGAATTTCAAAAACCGTTTTCCCAACGGTTTTTATAATACTACAGTCTATTGGGGGAAATAAGTATGGTAAAACCGGTCATTCAAAGAATTTAACTTCTTTTTTAAGCACTTCATGATTATTTTGAAGCGCGATTTTTTTTAAAGGCTTCAATATTACACCATATCACAAACATTAATAACACGTAGGGCCATGCATCTCAGATTCGTAAAACTGGAAAAATTGTTAAACAATGCCTTTGATAATACGGAATTCTCGTACATGTAGGAAGAAAAAGAAGGCGAAAGCTCACAAATTATTATTCACCTTCAGGGGCCTCTTCTTTAAGATGCGACTAGGGGCGACCACCCAGGCGTATTAATTTTAAGCTCAAGTTGTGATGGGATGTGCCCTTCGGAAAGCGGTTACTAGGTCAAATAAATAAAAGAGCTGCATGTAGCCCCATTACTGCGTTATCTTCACATGGTTAACAAGAGAAACGAATGTGCACGTGTAATTCTCTTCCGCTCGAATCCAGGAGAAATTTGCTTAGCGATAACTGACACAAATTATCGGTAACCATAGCAACCTCTTTGGGGATTACCAGCTTTCCATCAAGGATTCCATTGATTGAGTGTTCGATTTATTTTCCCTTGATTAAATGATCTTGGAGATCTCAATTTTCGTGTTATTTACTCGGATGTTGCATCCACACAGTAATATTAGATGATTTGAATATACATGTATATTATGAGTAAAATATATCACCTGTAGTAAGACGTTTCATATTCATTTTCGTACTGGCATTTTATAATTAAACTTTAAAAAAATCATTTCCTACTATTTTCGTATTATACTCGGAATTTGTTTCCACCCAAAACTTAAGAAAATCATGAATAAGCATAATTCTATCTAAAATTGGGCGAGTTTATTTTTGTCCTTAATGGCTTATAGTTATAGTAATAGTCCTAAAATTAATTCACTGCTTTAATGTCTCTTTTCTTTATCTCTTTTTTTTCTCTCTTTCTCCCTCTCTCTCTGACTCTCGTCATCACGTCGCTCTAGAAATTAGTTTATTTATTCCCTTTTTTCAGAAATTAGCGGTTACTACAAGGTACAGTTTCGTTCAAAATTAAACAGTTTGTTTCTCTCTCTCTCTCTCTCTCTCCCTCATTGACGGCATAATTTTATGACATTAACTGCTCCTTAATCAAATATACTCTTAATAATGCTGTCAACTAGATAGACCCCACGATAATTACATTGAAGCTCCGTAGATAATCCTGGGTGCATGAAAAATAAAAGGTCATGCGTCAAAGGGCTGGATATTTGAGGAAAGAACTCAGGAAAAAACTAAGTACTACTATCAACATCCCACAGAAAGCAACCATTTCTAATTAGTTAGCCGTATAATAATCATATATATACTGGATTATTTTTGACAGATGATACAGTGCGTATGCAGATGGCGTAGCTTCAGGAGGGGGGGTGCAGACACTGGAGCACAACCCCACCCCTCCTCCACGTCACCCTTTCAAATTAATACCCGAGTCGAGACACAGTTTTGAATAAAATACCCTTTTAACACGATAGCGACTACTTTCGAAAAATCTACTAAGTAAATTTCAAAAGCCTAGTCACCTATTGAGGCGTGCGAATATGACAATTAAGTTATCTGAACATGAATTATATGGTACATTAATTTAGGGTACTGTAATTGCCGTTGGGTTGATTTTTCAACGACAAAAAATAGATGCGATCGTATTTTTCTAAGCACATACGCACCAGATAGAGATTCGAACCGCAAAACTTTCGATTTAATTGAGAGGTGAATGAACCACTATCCTATGTTTCTCCCACACAAAGTGGTTCTATTGCAGCACTAAGTTAAAGTCAAGAAGAAAAAAGAAGACAAAAAAAAGATGAATTTGGTCCATGGCATAACGAACTCTAAGTACATGATGATCACACTTGTAATTAAAATTCAGGTACCCCCTACCTCCCCTCGTCACACAAATTGTTGATACCCCAGAAATATATATACCGAAGCGCTGAATTCAGCACGTCCCTAGTCTTCAATTGATTAATGTCCAAGTGTAACATTATTTAAGCCAGTGTTATTTATAGCATGTCATCTAAATTGATTTTCTTACAAATAAACCCCTTCATCGGATTTTTAAGTTGTAAATGCAATAAAAGGATTTTATGGTTTGTTGTATAAATAAATGACATTGGACTCAAGTATCCGTCTGGCTATATAAAAAGTAGAACCGGTCTTTATGAAAGTGGTACTTTATCGGCCGGAGGAACGTTAACATTGAAGTCATTTTCTAGAAAGAAAAAAAAAAGGTGGAGTGAGTTACATCGTCGTGTAATGCGCCGTATCTAGAGAATTCTAAATCATTATTACAATTGGCTGAAACCTAAAGAGGCAGAGGCGGATTTTTTTTTTTTTTTTTTTTTTTGGGGGGGGGGGGTGGGGGGTCGGATGGTGGGGGGGGGGGTGTGACAGAAGCACATGGTATTATGGAAAAGTTCCCCTCAGTCAACATGATGAAAGAAAACCATTTTTCATAGTTCAGTGAACTGTGCACACATTTCAGACTTTAAGAGAGAAAGAGAGAGAGAGAGAAAAGTGTCTGCAAAAATATTAACTTTTTGTGTGAAGTCTAAAAGTCTCAAATGCTACTGGTGATAAATTACGACTAAATGGGACACACGAACACTAAATGGATTCACTAAATTGCCACTGATTGCAATTCAAATGTCGATCTGCATGGTTGTTTTTCGCTTATAAAATGTTAAGGAAGGTTAACGATTGTTCAAAATACGGACTTCGAGCTAATTACCAAAGCGATCGTCAACAGCTAAGGCTTCTAGGTGATAATGACGTTGCCCGTTGCTTGAATAGAATCATCAAAGTGTTTGAAATCAATGTTTTCGCAGACGACAGTTGCTTTGGGGGCAGCGGGAATCGTCCTTCATTCGAAACGGAAAATGTCAAGCCTCCTTTTTACAAATAGATTAATACCGTCATCAGAGCGGTCGTTAAAGTCGGGGTACCTGCAATTGACCTGTCGCTCACGTCGTCATTTTACGACGTCGCGTGGGCTATTTCGTGTTCCTTTTTTCTCTCTCTTTCATTATCAACGCACATGCACGAGCAATAATTCAATAGACACAGCAAAGAGCGCGAAGTCGCCCACACGGCACGCGGGACTAAATAATTATGGCAACATTGAAGTGCGGCAATGTAAGAAGACACGCTTCGTACATTTTGTTAGCTGTTTTCAAAACACAAGCATCAATAAAATGCTCCAAGAATAAAATTGTCTTTAGTTTCACGGCTGTCGTAATTTATTTGCCGTGGAAGATTATCTAATTGCGAACGATAAATCATTTCAGTTCGCTGGAGAAGTATTTCCCCGCTTTTCAACAAATTGAAAGAAACATAACAACATAACTCTTATAATGTACATAGGCTCAAAGAGACGCTTTTCATGTTTTTTGTTGGTAATAGTTAATAACATTTCTTAAGCTCCTGAGAGGATTCATAGGCACCTTCGTAATCATAAGAGGAGATAACAAGAAACAGGTATACGGTAAGTAGGCGTAGTTTCTAATGAAACATTTCCACAACAGAGCAAATATAATAAATGAAATAACTTTGTCTTTTTTTAAGTCTTTGTACGTCGCCAAACTTCCAAATAATATTATACATTTTCCAGCCCAAGCCAACACATTTAACATTGAGGATATATCGCAAATTATTTCTGTTTTTCATATTCATATTAAACTTTTTATTCAATGAGGCGCTGTGTGATCTTGAAAGAACGTTTAAAAGGAAAATCTAACCCAAAGTGTCAAACTCTTGCACTCATAGTAGGTTCATATCTCACGTAGATCATGCTATCATTTTGCATATTGCACATGCAATTTCATGTAACTCCTCATAATAATAATGGTTACGAGTTCCAGGTGCCATATAATTGCACACTGGTGCACAAAATCAATGAATGCTAATGTCAGCGACCAGATACTCTAACAAATACCGCATTTCCATAATAATTATGATGTTAAAACCAGTGCATTGTATTATAATGAGAAAAAGAATCACCATCATATCTCATTTTTATTTGAAATAGAAGTCGTAACAACATGAACAAAGAAGTAAAGGTTTAAAAGCAGGTCCATGACACGGTGTATTAAATATATAGTATTAATGTCTCGCTCGGTGGTACGGTAGACAAGACAAAGCACAATAAAAGGTATGTGAACAAATACGAGGGAGGAAACAAAACTTGAAAGCCGATAAGTAAAGTAAGCTGATTATTCTCTTACATTGTTATTAAGAATTTTAAAAGATATAGATAATTGCGATTGCGCTGTTGCAATTATCATTGTGTCTTCGAACTACTCATCGATTATTCAAAGCTTTTCCTTCTTCTTCTTAATATAAGTGACACCAACTATTGTGTACTCTGTGTGCAGCAGTAAAGTATGTGATTTAAATTCGAACACAGCCGGCACGTCAAGCTACTTTGCTTATTTCTGTAGCCCTCCTGCATCTAATGTATGTTAATTATGCATTCAATATATTTGTTTAAATTCAATATATTTGTTTAATATCGTTTATTATCTGTATAGAATTATATACACTTGAAATATTGTATCAAGCCATATTATGTTCATGAAAATGTATGATGAAAAAAAGAAAAAAGATGCAGAAACCAATAAATCGATTCAAATCAAATCAAATCAAACACTTAGGAAAGTAACTTATTTTTTCTGTTATCTTTTTTTGTTCCCCCTTTCTATTTTTGTCGGATAGTGACCTAGTTGCAACGATAAAAAAAAGGGATTTGTAGGCCCTACATGCTTTATATTGAAGATCCTATTTATTTTCCGCCGTGATATAACTTCAATTCTTGTTCGGGTCATAAAAAAAGATGGCACCATGCACTTCGAGGAGACAGCCACTCAATGAACCAGGTAGCCAATCAATAATGCAAAAATGGGTTGGTACGACTTCAATCTTAGGCGCTTATTTCGGTCAATATTGATTAAATGCAATTGCAATCGCGGCTTATCGTCGGCTGCGTGCAAGAAAGCCATTACTGCCGTTGAGAATAGAAAGCTTGTATACGTCTTTCCTGCGGGTAGCTGACGCTATATGATGATGAGAGTGTGAGGTGCACTTTGCGTTGTTTTGACACATTCAGAGCAACATTTGCAATCACATTTGGTATTCTAGACAGACTTTCACAGATTTTTGGTTCAGAAGGAACAATGTAAGTGTGGCGTAGCTGCAGTATGTGGCATGGTGTGGGCACGTGCCCTCACCTATCGAATGTGAAAGAAAATGAAAGGAAGAGAGGCAAAAACAGAGACAGAGAGAGGGCGGGTGAGAGAGAGAGAGAGAGAGAGAGAGAGAGAGAGAGAGAGAAAGATAGAATCTGACAGACAAACAGTCAGACAGACAGACAGACAGAAAAAGAGAGAGAGAGAGAGAGAGAGAGCCAGAGACACACAGAGACACAGAGACACGGATGCACAGAGAGAGAGGGAGAGCGAGAGGCAGACAAAGAAAGGTTGGGAATAAATTGGTGAAGACATACTTAAAAAGAAGACTCATACATCATGTATGGTACAACCGTAATCATTCTGCGGCATTGTTTCTCAAATTTCATCAGCCTTATAGATCAGGTGCTGCTCCCATAGTGGCTACGCCCCATTTGAAAACAACGTATACATACACAGCTATAATAAACCATACAGTTACACGCATGCATAACCTTCATTTTTATCCATAAAACATACATTATTAAGCTAATTACAGTTCAAGGTAGGCAAGATAATTGCATGAAACAAAATCTGATCATTGCTACGTCATAGAAACGATGGTGACAAACGCCGTCTTTACATTTGAGAGGGCCTCCGGTCCTGAAAAGCGCTATATAAGAACGAGCTATTACTATTATATTATAATTGCCATACGCTTCACGTTCACCGCATGCGTAACAAATTGATCTTTAATGCATGTTGTTTAGCTCGCTATGAGCGGTAACTAAAAATAACGCAATCAACCCATTGGCCCACTTTTTGAGACACAAGTATTGCCCTTTTTTTTCAGCGAGCCGATAAATTCAGTGATAGCCTACAGAATAAAACAAGAAAGACCGTTTTCAATTGCAGTACCGTGGGTGTAGGGAGGAGGGAGGGGGGGGGGTCAGGTCATGGTATTGATGAGGTTCTGTGTATATGATGGGGGAGGGGCAGTGATATAACTAGATGAGTAAAAGACGAATTAAAAAGGATAATATACCGATATGAGTGACGGTGTAGAAGGGGATACCATCATATTAATTTCACACATCTCCTTTACCCCTTCCACCCCCGGTAGCTAGGCCTACTCAACTGCTAAGATACAAAAGGCAACAAAACGATTAATTTTCTTATGAATACGATGAAGATTTTTAATTTTACTATCATCATCATCATCGTCTTCATCATCATCCTAATCATTATCCTAATCATTGTTATCATCGTCATTATCATCATTATCATTATTATCATCAGCATCATTGACATCATCATCATTGACATCACCAACATTATCATCATCATCACCATAATCATCATCCTAATCATTGTCATCATCGTCATTATCATCAGCATCATTAACATCATCATCATTAACATCACCAACATTATCATCGTCATCATCATCATCATCATCATCATCACCATCATCATCATCATCATCATCAAATACCATATGGAATAATCGACGAGGCAATGTCCATGTTCAGTGACTATCTTCAAATTTTGACGAGTGATTAACATATTGAGTGGGGGATTTTTGTTTTCTAATTTGTCAACCTAGTATAAGCTCCTCACCATCACTAATTTGACCTTTAAAATGAATGTCTTATTTTCTGGAGCGCTTCAGATGAGACCGCTCTTTCGAGAAGAAAAAATACGAAGCTCTTCAAAGAACCCACAAAAACAACAACAGGAGAAGTTGTCGAAAAGGACTTAAAACCTTCTGATTCTACATAATCAAAGCACTTTAAAAGATCAATTTACATGCATGATATACAATGAACTCTTTTTGTCGATCACTTCACCTGGTCTACACACCAAGTTTTGTCTGCTCTTAGAAATATATTATTCGGCTATGTCCACTTCAGCACTTTTCGCGCCTTTTAGCGCACATAACTGAAAAAAAGAAAAATCGCCTGCGCCTCCATCGCCCACCCATTGGTTATAATAAGGCTGTCAGAGTGTTATCGACATGCGAAGAAAGTACATCTCCCCTCTATTTCCCGCTCAATACAGTCATGATAGAATTTTACATCCACTGGCAACATTAGAGTCATTGAAACGTCAGCCTTCTAATTCAGCATTCTGTTTGACGAGTCGGTTTCCGCACCATACCGCGAAAGAAAGTTTCTTTGTTGTTGATCAGGAAGAAGAAGAAAGAAAAAAAGAGGGGGGGGGGGGTAGAGAGAGAGAGGGGAAAAAGGGACATTAATCGATCAAGAAAACTCTTTGACATCGCCGATGTTGTAAACCTTGTTAAAAATTAACGCTAGTCGGTCAGAAAGGATATTAGCATACATTTCCCGCTGATGTACTTTACATGCTCTGCCTCCTTAATGGCCCTTCGATCAGTGCCTAGTGGCGTATCCAGTTATGGGTAAATTTGGCGTAGCCCTCCCCCTCCACCTTTGAAGACTCGGAAGAAAAAAAAATCAGTGAAACATGTCTTGCAAGTGGACATAAGCGGGTAAAAGCTCAAAGCCTGGTTGGGCGTTAAGAGCCCGTTTATGAGATCATTTAACCGAACGTGATTTTTTTTCTTCTCCAGTTTACACATTACATGTATGGTGTTTAATAGTTTCATTGCTGGTAGTGTAGCTTTACTCCTTCGATGTCAACTTCAGTAGGAGTGGGAAAATCAGAGCTTTACCAACAATTATTATCCATCACATCTGCCTTTAAATCGCCAACCTTAACCAAGGATTTTTAAATGAAGGGAGCGTGACAAAAAACATGTATGCTATGGGAGGCTGACCCCCCCCCCCCTGCCTCCCCCCCCCCAAAAAAATATATATATATATATATATTATATGGGGTGTGGGGTAAGCGCCTTTCCCAGCTTTTTCCTCTTGGTCTCCAATTTTTGTGAATTTTGTGTACCACAATAATGATGAAATCACTTAGACCAATAAATTCATAATTACATGATATAATCATTCGTAGAGCGATCAGTTACGGCAGTTAAATGAATATTTAAAATAATAATACCGATACAAAAGACGATCGGTTGCGAATTCGAATGTTAAGATTCGCAACAAAGTTCCATGTCCAGAATCAAATTTCGCAAACAGATTTTGCTTTGTTTATTTTTATAAAACCATCATAAGTATATAGGATGACAATTTTCAGATCTAGAAGATTGTGTAGTCGAGTCATATTATTTGATGAATGGTGACTTGATGAATTGCTGTTCATGAATAATACTCACGATCTTGTCAAGAAATTGCTCTCGCATCGATGGGAGGAAACAATAAATGAGTGGTATTTCACAGCCGAGGTAATGCCTAATTTGTAACTGGAATTGATTCGGAACATGATCACAACTATTTTTTTTAATCATCCCATCAAAAGAAATTTCAGTTACCTTGTGCGTTACATTTTGAAATATGGGCATAGTAGAGGTGTTGTGGTCGAGTGGATACGTCGCCGGACTGTCGATCACAAGGTCCGCGGTTCGAGTCCCGCCGCCGCACTAATGTCCTTTGGCAAGACATTGATCTACATTTGCCACACTCCAACCAGGTGAAGTAAATGGGTACCTGGTAGGAATTTATTCCTTGAAATGCTAGAGCGCTATAATGGCAGCACAGCTAAAGCCGGGGTAATACTATCCAAGTTTGGAAGTTCGGAAGCGCTTAGAGACTTAATTGTGATTCGCGCTATATAAAAGCTGAATATTATTATTGTTATTATGACAATGACGTATGACGTAATCCGAATAGAAATTTGACCGAGCTAAACATTACCTTGATTCTTTTTCATATTTCATGTCTTTAAAACAATTCGGATCACCCATACATGTGCAGCTCATAGAAAATCCAGAATTATATATACACAATGATATACCCTTATGATGAAGAGTACATTAATGCATTTCATGTATGCTTGAAATTGATCATTTTCTGTACATTGTTATGTGTGACTACTGGTTGTCAAGCGGTAAAGTGATGAAAGGCCGTTGAACTTTTTGAAATGTCGCCCTCTTGCATCGTGTGTGTTGATAAGCAGTTAAATACGTAGCTCATGATGAACAGAGTGATCTTTGGGCATAAGCATTATGAATAGGCAAAGAAGTGTTCAGGTAGTAGGGCTAGACCGTAAGAGGGCATAGCAAGGGGTAGAAGGAAAATAGATTCAGAGAGAAAAGACATAGAGAGAGAGAGAGAGAGTGGGGGGGGGGGGTACAATACTGTATAGAATATGGGTGAACAATATATTTTCAAGACTTCGTGGGGTGGGGGGTGGGGTGCTTTGGCCGTTTTGTGTACGGGTGGGGCATCCTGCCCTACCCGAATCGATGGCCCTGAAAGAAACAAAGGAGGGAAGGGAGGGGGGTTGGGGGTAATTTATACAAATACATTGATTTCGAACAAGTACTTTTCATTTACCGATTAATTTCATAATTCAACTTTTCACGTTTTCGTTGCAAATAAGCTCGCCCGATGTTTTTTGACAAATGCTTCGGAATCTTTAGATCTCTGTACAGTTTGCAAAGAAATCCGAGTTATATACAAGGTAATATTAGGATTGTACGGTGTATGGGTTTTTGTGTGTCTGTGGGAGGGGTGTTCGCTCTCCGTGCAAACTTTAAGAGTCAATTACCTCGAAAGCACTGAACCAAAAGCAAAATCTTAGAAACGACAAAGATATTGATTTTGATTCGCAGCTTCCCGTCGTATGGCGTTTCCGGAAAAAATATCTTTGGATGAAGATGAATTATCTCATATCCATTTGAAGGACATATATTTATCAGGTCAACCGATAAGATTGGAGTTCGCATATTCGCTACAGAAGATGGAAGGGGCAGGGTATAATTTGTATGTCTATGTCTACTCATCAGCTTTAGATATAACTATTTTTTCGTCATGTCTGCTTTGGCTGAATTTTACAATGTAATAAGCATCACGTGTTTTACTTCTTTCTTTATTTATTGACTGATTCATGAATTTTATTTATTTATTTATTTTATTTATGCTCATCAACCTTGGGGATAATTGTTTTTTTTCGTCATGTTTGTTATGTTGAATTGTACTTTATTCAGTACACCAACAACCAATGTAATAAGAATCATGCGTTTTACTGCTCATTTTATTTATTTACTGATTCATGCATTTTATTTATTTATTTATTCATTTATTTATTTATTTATTTACCGCTGTATCTATAAACCTATTTATTTATTTATCTAATTTCTCTTTACATTCTACATGTTATAAGTATATACATTCCTTTCGAATTTTCCAGTAGTGGTGAATTATACCATTTTGCCATCATTTTTAATCACTATCAGTCCTACAAGAGGGGGAGGCGTGTGTGTCACATCCCATACGGCCATACCCCTCCCCCGTATACAGGATAATGAGGATAGTGTGGTTTGGGAATGCCAGTAAGCCCCCCGCCCCCGCCCCTCCCAGAAAACAGCACATCATGGCTACGCCACTTAAAAGGAAAGTCGACTGTTTGGTCTTCCTGTGCATGACCAGGGATGCGTGCACAAGTGCTCGGCCGCCTCGATCATTACGGCCCCTATCCCCCGATCAATGACCCGTAGGTTGTCGCCATCTGGTCACAGCTTAGCTTCGTACGGAAGACTGACAACCTACCGGTGGGGCGGACTGTCTCGAGGTCGTAACGCTTCTTGAAGAAACTGAAGTCCGTACATGTGTTAACGCATGTGGCGAAGCATGATGTCAGATATTGAGAAGGCAATGGCATCACCCGAAGGGGGGGGGGGGGGGCGTCCTGAAGAAATGCAACAAAAAAAGGCTAACACGATCGCAACTGCTTTCGAAAAATCAACCTAAGGCTATTTCAATAACGTGTGCGTTACCTATTGAAATATGCAAATGTGATATTAACGTATTTAATCCGAACATGATTTTTGCGGGATGTGCAGTAGGGAATTGAGACAGCCCTTGATTTTTCGCAATTGAATGCAATCGTGTTGGTTGTTATTATTGGGATGCTGTGGGAAGGGGTTGTATATAGTCATCGTTATACTTCACCTCTGTTTCTGCCTCCGTGTATTTCCTCCTTATTTTCGCCATTTAATGGCGGGATGGAGGACGTGCCCCACTGCCCTACGCTGCTCCAGTACACAGTGCGGATGTTTAATTTCACAAAACATTGCTTACGTTTTCTGCATAATTCGATTGATAATATGATGCCCGTTGCACCTGTTGGTTCATTTGCTGACGCATGAATGCGTCAACAAACAGCGCAGTCTTTAAAGCACGGAGAGGTTCATGACGTGCAATTAGCATCGCGTTGAATGAGCAACGCATAGACTAGTGTGAGGTGCAGGAAATAACGGAAAATGATTGGCGACGCGTGTGCTTCGGATTTCGGTCTAACTGAATTATATTAATTTAATGTTGAATGTGAACTATCCTAAATTGTGTCAAAGCAGATACTTCTAAATAAATACGGATAATGTTGAACGCGAAATAGTTATGGTTGCGAATTTTCATTATGTGACCACCAGTGCTGTAGCTACGGGGGTGGGTGGGGGCTCTACTGAATGGCATAAAAGGAAATAAATATATAAAAGGGATAGGGCAAAAGAGAACGATGGACGAGAAAAGATTATAGAACCACCCCCTCTCATCCTCCTAATCGTAATTCCTTCATCAAGTAAAGCTAATCGTAGTACTTAGGTGATTGCAATCACTTATATCAATTCGACAGCTAATGGTCGTTATTTTCCCACAAAAAGCCATTTTCAAACACTTTCGTTTTGAGGGAAGTTCTAAATAATGTCTTTCAAACGCGTTGGAATTTCACCTTTTCATTTTTCAACCTACAAATGGGACATAGTACCTTTAAGGCCTTAGAAATTGAGGTAAAGTGTCAAAGTAAAGTCTGTGCTTACATAATATCCGTTCCCCATGGTGCCCGTGTCCCTCTCTCCATCAATAGCTACTGCATCCCTGCTACGTCATCAGCGATCCCATCGGGATCATCGGCGCAAACGAGACCGTGTCACGAATGTTAACAACCCCTGCCATTTGTGTCGCAATCTGAGCCCGAGGCGGTTACATTCTCCCGTTATAAACATGCTAAAACAATCAAATAACTATTTATGGCGGGGAAAACGAGACAGTGTATCGGAAGGAATTAGTCAGTTAATCCATCCCGCTAAATCCCCTACCATCTGCCGAAATAATGTTGTCGCTCTTTCCACATTAAGAAATGTCAACGAAGCAGAACTAGTATTAGATAGTCATTCGCTTGTCAAACATGATATTATATAGAAATTGAATTGTATGCCAGAAGGCACATAAATCCTACCTTTTACCACAGTAAAGATCAAGAAACTCAGAAGCTTAAGAAGAGGAAAGTTGATATCAATTTAACTCCTCGCTCTCGTTCCAGTACTCATTTTCTGTGAGTGAATGATCTAAGATTTGATATGGCCCTACAACAAAGGTTCTTTAATGTTCTGTGGTATCACTGAACAGAGAAGCTGAAATTTAAATCCCGGTAAGTCAGCAGAAGATCGAGAGAGATTGAAGAGACGTTCTTGAATCATTAATAGAAGGACTTTCGTGAGCACATTAAGAAGTGCATTAAGACTTCAATGTCGACTCCTCGAATAGAGTTGCGCGAGTATAGAGTCATAATACTTTTCAAAACGTAGGGAAAGTTTTGAGACGAAGCGTAAATGCTGAAATGCACATTCCTTCCTTATATGATCAAAAAGTTAAAGAGCCTACCGTTGACCTTTTAGAATGTCGCAGTATGAAACTGGGAGAATAAGAAGAAAGAAGGAGTTCGACCAACGTGGAAGCAGAGTTTAAAGATCATTCTGTAATGATATTGGACAGTTGCTCATCTGGAAAGCTTTTTACTTGTTATGCCAATTTGCTTATCCCAATTATGTCAACGACCAATTCGTGTTGATGGGCTGAACTAGCTTAGCCGGTGCTGGTGTCGGGAGTATACTGTCTAGCGGCTAGACCGAAAAGGGTGACGGGATCATCGGGGGTGGGGGGGGGGGGAGGGCATCGGTATAACTAGCTGGATGATACTGATTAGGGGGTAACGCAGGAGGGAGTTCCTATGATTCCTATCATCTTCTTTCGCGTTCGGTTTCAATCTTTCTTTCGCTCTCCTGTTCTAACTTTCTTCTTTCCCCGGCATTCAGGGGAACCTCCTCCCGTACTCTTCCCTAGCTGATATCCTGAGTTGAAAATTAACAATAGCAAAAGACACGCAAATGGTAAATAATGAAACATATTAATGCACTTAGTAAGTAAACGATATTCGAATTTCACAC
Organism: Strongylocentrotus droebachiensis; assembly: GCA_035222895.1. NCBI lineage: Eukaryota > Metazoa > Echinodermata > Echinoidea > Camarodonta > Strongylocentrotidae > Strongylocentrotus > Strongylocentrotus droebachiensis. The sequence continues at coordinate 42,251 of JAVYIG010011670.1, read as the reverse complement.
TGACCTGCAATTCAGTGTGTATGCATATACAACATATATTTAACAAAATAAGAAAATTCTGAGGTCTAAAAAAATATAACAGTTACCTGAGTTATAAATGTATTAATAATATTGAAAAAGAGACGTTCAGTGACTATAAGGTAGACATTACGACGTGGTTGGTAATTTTGTATTATAGCGGCATGACACGTGATAATCCCGCATAAAGAGAAAAAATAAATAAACGACAATTCTAGCGGGAAAGCAAGATATTGTATAATCATTTGGACATCAGCGCTTCCCCACTTGAAACGAAAGCAAAGAAATTATTTAGGAGGCTCATTCTATCTAGCGGTAGGCTTACCCCCTATTCGCATTTTCATCACACGACTTCTGGAGCATGCAATCGACTTTAGACTTTGGTCAAATCACATGTGGATTATTTTTAGTATTTGAACAACCTATATATGAGAAATCCCCGATAATATTTGAACTTTTTGAACCGATCCGCAATGAATATCATTTCAAAGTAAAACAAATCTCAACTAAATTTTTTTTGATGATGTATGATGGACTATCGAAATTAATTACGTTTTACTCAAAATACCTTCAAGTCCCTGGGGACCCGCCCTTTTGGAATCCCTTACTAAACCTGGATTACTAAACCCGGATAAAGAGCGCGATTAATTATTGAAGCTGGGAGTGCAATGTCGGAATCCAATGAATATTGATGTGATTTATCTGATTGTGTGTGATAGATAGAAATGTTTTTCATCACGAGTATTATGGGGGCGATTGCATACTAGGCATCTAGATATATGCTTGTCTTGGTCTCTTGATTAATGTAAGTGATTTTGTTATGGTAAATTTTGAATGGGAAATAGATATGAGCAATGTGAATTATTGAGAAGAAAAAACGAATAGGAAAGGGAGGGAGCAAAAAATAGGAGGGAAGCAGAGGGGAGAGAGGGAGAGAGAGAGAGAGAGAGGGGGGGGGGGGGGGAGAAGACGAAATATTAGAAGAGGATAGGCATACGACTAATAAACTGAATATGAAATAAAAATCAACGCAAACAGCCGAGATGGGAACAAATGGGAGGGGAAAATAAAAAAGAAAGGGACAAAGATAGACATGAATGATAATCGGTATTTACCATGGTAACATTTATACTGCACAATGATAAATGAATAACGACAAATGAAGAGAAAAAGCAAACCACAGGTGCACCAAAAGAATCAGTGTTAAATATTAGCACAAAACATAAACATAAGCATGATAGATGTAATCAGATTAAATTGAAGACAAGAGTGAGACGTTCAATACAATTTGATTAAAGAAAAGGACAAAAGCTATGAATTTATAGCCACAGGGAAACGCTGGGTCATAATGGCTAGGTTCCCGCAAAATGACCTGAAAATTGTCATTAGTTCAGTGATTGCGCCTCAAGAACTTAATCCTGTAATAATTATTCGGGGCTTATTGAGCATGATATTGTAATATTCTAGTCTCTCAGTGTAATGATTTTTTATGAGGAATCTGCACCTGCCCCGCCTTATTCGATCGTTTCAGTTAATCAGGTTTGTACAGCATGTGCATGGGATTGTTACAAAGGGGGCCTTTAAAAAAAAGGGGGTAGAAATATTGGGAATATAATATTCCACATTTCCTTTTCGGGTGAAGGGCAGGGTCCAGGCCCTAAGGGGGCTGTAGATCGGAGGGAGGGGGGGGGGCAACGATCTTACTAGATGGATGAAAGGTATTTGTTTGAACCTGTAAGACCACTCAAGGGCTGGTGTGTGTGGGGGGGGGGGGGCGGAGGCTCGTATTTGTTTGACGCCCTTTTCCTCATCCCCTGTGTTTTGTCTCCCTCATTTTTCTCTTTTCTACCGTGACCCGAAGGTAACGGACCGTATGAACAACATAGCAATGTCTAGCGAGCCTGTAAAACATGCGGTATAAAAATGGTGACTAAAGAGAAACCCGAAAGAAGGCACACTGATTTAATTGGTCGGAAATTGGCTTTTTATGTAGCCGCCGTTAGCCTAGAATTGAAGTGCCTCGAACTAATCGAACTAACGTGATCTTCTCACCATGGGACCGCTTTAAGGATGATTTCAACAAAAGATCTTTATGGGAGTCTCACTTGGAAGAGTTGCCTTTCACTTCGCACAGCCAGCGGCGTAGGTATATGGATTGCACGAAGGGGAAATTCCCTTCCCCGATTAATTTAAAAAGAAGGAAATTAAAAAAGAAGGAAAGAAAGAACAGGACATTGAAATGGAGAAGGGCTAAGGGACATGAAAAAACTGGAAAATGTTGAAAGAATTCATTACCGCACCAACCCCCTCATATCGATGGCCTTGTTAAGTCGCATTTAATCCACCAAGAGAGACAGGTGCCACCCTCCCCCATTAGACCCCCCCCCCCATCCATGATGCTAGTGTTTATAAATGTTTGGGCCCTTGTTATGCTTCTGAAAATGCTAAAAGAATAGATTGACGCGAGTGCTATACTATATCCCAAGTTATATTACTGTAGTTATTGCGAATATGTTATTTTGAAAATGGAGGTAATAAGAGACCTTCAAAATTATAAAAACTAACCTAAAATGGACTTTTGGTATTGCCTGAATTGCTTTCTCTTTGGTGGGAACTGGCCGTCCTCGATGGATGAAATGCAATGTCGTAGGATCTTGGAGCGTTTCCTTTCTCCTCTTCCATCTCTCTCTCTCTCTCTCTCTCTCTCTCTCTTTCTTTTTTTCATATATCTATAAATTAGCCCTTTTTTTGTTTATTAAGGGGAACTTTCTACGCCATTAACTTATGGTTTTTACACATAATGTTATGCATGAAAAAGATTACTCCCGTCATGGCAGAAAAATTTCAATTAAAAGTAAACCCTTCAATCATTTATACGATTATGTTTCAACTGCTTAATATTATCGACGTTGCATACCATTTCCAGTTATTCCTCCCATTTTAATAATGTTTGATCTAATTCTAATTGGGGAAAATTATGGCGTTTCGAGAACGCTTACATCAAAACTGAATACATGAATATTTTTTTTGTTTTGTTTCGATGGTTTTTTTTCCTTCCATATTTCCCATCAAAATTAAGTACTTATTTGCTACTATAATGCACTGAACAAGTTAACGTCGAACACTAGAAGTCCTAAAACAGCTGAAATAAATATGAATGTATAAAACTACTCAAAACTCTATTACTTGCATTACAAATATTGAGAGAAACAGGTCATAACGAGATAAATATTGTCAGTTTCTTTATCTTCTCTTTAATGTCATTGTCATATATGTTTGGGTCATTACGTCATGGTTAAATATCATCTCAACAACACATCTGCGGACATCAACTGCACGAATTCAATTTTGTAGGCAAAATTATTTGATTTGATTTGATTTATACATTTTTCAAGTCAAATATCCAAAATTTTAAAAACATATATATATATATATATATATATATATATATGTTTTATTATTGATCACTTTCACCCCACCCTTGTATCCCCACCCTGCTTCTTCTCATCCAATAAAGAAAAACTATTTATAGTCTGGAAAACAATACTATAATTATAGAACACTGGTAGTCTCCAAATAGCTAGAAGACATACAGATTTACGAAATACCCAATATCCTATCATTTGCATCAGAAAAAATCGAATAAATCAGGTCATATATAGGTTGACAAATTTATTCAATCCATTTTTACATAATATACATGCATGTTTTGAGGGTAATTAGGTAATAAGAGTAACATCTCTACAGCCCTACTGTAAAATTTAACAGAAAATGCAATTATAATTCTGACAGCAGAACTTGTTTTATTATTGATATCTGTTCCATCCAATTTCAGCTTCTCCATACATGATATAAACAGGTATATAATAGACGTAATTTGTTTTGTAGAACACTTGAAGTCCCCAAAAACTAAAACTACATATTTTCAATGAATTACTAATATATCTACTGTTTTGGGGGTATTATGTTGTATTTTCTTTGTTATTTCAAAGCAGGAGTTCCTAGTTTTCTATGCGACTCGCCTTCATCCTAACCCATATTGCTAATATTTTCTTACTCCATAATTCCTTAAAGATAACGTTGAGTTTCGGTCATGTGATTGCATTGTAAACGAAACAGTGTGGAAGCTATTTGAAATTTTTGATCATGTAGCACACAAATTGGTGTAAATTGAGAGGTTTTGGAATTACCAACAATAGCTCGATTTTGCTACGAGTGACATACACTGCCCACATAAATATGTATATGGGACTACACAAATAAGTGGCATGAAAGTGTGGTCCACAGCATTATGTGTTTCTGGCCATACTTCGAATGTGAGGGTATTTGAAAAGCCTTTTTTTTCTCAGGGGACGCTCTTTTAACCAGAGAGAAAAAATGTTCTCAAATAATTTTTCACTTTTCACAGAAGTCAAGTTTATCTTTAATATTTGTTTTGCATGTTCTTTCCTCTTCTTTTCAGTCCTTTTTTGTTGTCGTACAGACTTTTCTTCGCGTTGCAGGGGCGGATCTAGCTTTTTGCTAAGGGGGGGGGTTTGACAAAAATAATGACGATGCGGAGCATCGTCCACGAGCCGCGAAGCGGCGAGCCGATTTTTTTTTGGGTGTTTATTTGAAGTGATGTTTTCCTGGCATCTATTAACACAATGGAGACAATAAAAAGCAGTGCATGATAACGTCTTTTTAAATCAAGTAACAGTTAAATACACAGTTATATCCAGAGTTATCATGTGTTTGGTTAAGTTACCAGATGATTTGAATATCTTCTCACAATATTTGCACTTGAAAGGGTTTCTCTCCAGCGTGCGTTCTTTTTTCTTTCTTTTTTTCTTTTTTTTCTTCTTTTTTTTCCTTTTTTTTTTTTGTTTTGTTTTTTTGGGCCGCCCAAGGGGGGGGGGGGGTTTAAACCCCCTAAACACCCCCCGTAGATCCGCGCCTGCGTTGTCTGCTAATCTCCGATTCATCATTCAAGTGTAACAAACCGCACCCTTTCACGGCAGGCAATAAAAACGCATTTCAGATGCGACAGGGTGTGAATTATTTTCTCTAACCAGCGCAAGCGATGTGTCGTTAGAGGACGAATGTTTTGCCTGATTTGTTGCCAGATGGATGTGGGTCACATGGAATTAATTCACCCTAATCGACCTCGTTTAGACACCGTAGGGTATTCTTTGACCGACTGATTAAAAAAGAAAAAAGAGATAAACAAAATTGCTGTAGGATCAATGCCGTCAAACGAAGACGTCATCCGTTTGTCTTTTTGTATCTCTTGATTTTGAAGTTGTGAAGTTTTTGCGACATTAACAGCATCAATAGCAGAATTCTGTTATTTCATCCCAGATTGCGTTTAGTTGCGATTCTGCTTTAGTGCATAAACCCCAACTTAAAGGGCGGTTGATATCTTCTCCCATACAAGAAATAATATCGAAGTAGATACAGGAATTTTTGTCTTAAAGGCATCGTTTAACAATGGTCAATCTGAGATGCATGGCCCTACGTGTTATCAGTGTATGTGATATGGTGTAATATTGAAGCCATACAAAAATTGCGCTTCAAAATGATGATGAAGTGCCTCAAAAAAGTTTTAAAAAATTGAGTGACCGGTTTTACCATACTCATTTTCCCCAATAGACTGTAGTGTAATAAAACCGTAAGGAAAACGCAAACTTTGATTTCGATTTCCTATCATAAATATCTTGATAAGCAGACATGAGATTCCTGGTTGACCTAATTTAATTAATTAATTGCAGCATGAGCGAAGTCCAGGATTTTGTTTAGAATCTGAGGCACATATACCCAATCCCTTTAATATCAATTCTTAGTTCTTGTTTCTCGCTGACACTTTGTTAAACCGCATCGCTGGGTAATTGGTCGTTCCCTTATTCGTCTACCTAAGCGAGAAGGGCGTAGACTTGATTAGTGGCATAGGTATGGAGGAAGGGGAAAAGCAAAGTAAGGAGATGAAAAAGACGAAGAAGAAGGAGAAAGAGAAGTAGGATGTGGACGTTGAATAAGTCTAGAATAAAAACTTACAAAAATGTCCTGGGATTTTTCGATTTCTGCAAAGGTGGCCATTCGGTTTAAAAAATCAGTATTACTGTAATGTCAGGCGTACAGGGCTCTACGAACGTACATGGGACCACTGAAAACGTTGAGAGGATGGGCATGAAGAGACACGATGGGAAACCAAACTCAGAGCGCAAGGTCAATGTTGTAGAAAGGTCGCAGACATCAGACTTGCGAAGTTAAAGGTCCAAACGGATATCAATCAGATTAAAACAAATTAGAGGTTTCGATTTCTGCGAAAAGGGGCTCTACTTCGGTTAAAAAAAGCAGTCGGTTTATATATACATTAATGAGAAAGTGGGCTCTACGGGCCTAAATGGGACTTCAAAAGGAGCTCGGGGGTCAATGGTGTAGAAAGGTCGCAGACATCAAACTTGTATACAGTAGGCTTGCGGGTGCACCATGTGAGAGAGAGAGAGACAGGATTAAGGAGTCCTCAAAAGGACTCTCGGTAATCTTTCTTGAGGGTGTATAGTCCTGAAAAGGACTATTTGTGTAGTCTTGAAAAAGATTGTCGGTTATCTTTCTTAGCTTATAGTTCTAATGAGAACTATAGCGCTTGGAGAGGATGAGTGGCGGGCGTGGCTCGACGTTTCGAACAGGTTGACTATCCTTCGTCAGCATCAAACTTGTAGTTTGTTCAGATAATTATGCTGCGGTAAACCGCTGTGTTATCTTTACGTGTAAATAATTAAATGGCAACTGGGCGCAACATGGTCCTATGCGTATGTACTTAGGTCTGTCACGATTAATGTGAAGCTTATACCCACTTCATCATATTAAGCAAAGAAAGAAAACCGCTTCTTTTTTAACGTGCCTTTACTCTGTTCACTTACAACTTCATCGGGATTCAAGGACAGATACAAGGCCCTTGAAGGCTATGTCATCGATTCGCAATGTTCCCCCATGAGAACTGGCGTCTCAAGTACATTGGGTAGAAACGGAGATGTGCAGTGGTTGAGAGAGAGAGAGAGAGAGAGAGAGAGAGAGAGAGGGAGGGGGGAGGGAGGGGGGAGGGAGGGAATCTTCAAAGACCGTTTGGGTCCCGATAGTACTGTTATCTTCCGGTGGAAAAAACAATGAAACTAACTACTGCCCATTTCTGACAATCATGGATCCGTTCTTGTACTGCTCGGGTCGGTGTTGTCAGGAAATTAGATTCTTTCACGCTTTTAACATTCCGCTGCCCTAGAATGATAACATGAATAATAGCCACGTACCCATTTACACCTGGATGGAGAGTGGCTTATATGGATGAATTTCTCGTCAAAAGATGGGCTGGGATTCGATCCCTCATCCTTGGATTTAGAGTCAAGTAAATGAACCACTATACCATGACACCTCCACGACAATACAGCTTGTTGTTCGAAGCGCCAATCGTAATACTTGACAAATTACAATTAAAACACGTATAACGGTAAAAATGCATTTAATTTTATACGCACTATCATTTTAGTGGATAAGTTTGTTCTTGATGTTGTTCATCTTGTTTTTATTGTTTTTTTGTTATGTAACTGCAGTTCTTGTTGGTCGTTTTTAAGACGTTATTGTGGTTAAATTTGATCGTTTATCCTTTCCCATATTTGTTGCCTATAATAATTTAACCATATTTTGTTATTTTAGCACACGCTGAATGAATTTACGTTATTTTGAGATACTAAAATAGAGAAATGGGTAATGTACTTTCTCCACTAGATACATTGTATTAAACAATTCTCCTAGATTACAATATAAGAATGCATTGATGTTGATATTTGTAACTTCAGTTTGTGTTGGAAGTGGTGGTTTGGTGGTTTTTATGACGTGTTTTGGTTAATTTTTTTACCGATAATCCTTTCCCATTTTGTGTTGCCTATGAATTAATTGTAAGCATTTCTTAAGAACACGTACATTATAACAGGTTATTTTAAGATACTAAACTGGAAAATGGGCACTGAGCTTTCTCCATTAGATATGAAACTACTCTCCTAAATCACCACATTATAAGCAATGCATTTTTAATGCAAACTGGCAATGTGCGATTATATATATCACAATTCTGTGAAATGACAAATACAATTCATCGAACGACAGGCATTATGATGGTCTTCTTGTTTGGACAGTCTATATCCTTGACCCGTTCACTTGAAAATGTTTATTTTATGTGTCCCCTTTCTGATGCGGTCTTACATGGGTCGTGTACTGGATTATCAATTTGCCATTCCGCTTTGCTATATCGGAGTCTTCGGAGAAGAGGGAAAATTGATTAAATTGTACTTATAATTTGCATTATTGACCTAGTATTCTTCTATGTAATGTTCTTCTTTTTTCTTTTTCATCTGTTCATGGTTTTATTTGGATCAACATGTACATACTACTGAAAAAATCGCAACGACAAAATACAAAAACGCAGCACCCGATTTTAAAGATTTACGCTACTGGTATTCAAAAATTGTATAGGCTCACACCAAGAAACCTGCTTTAAAAAAAGGAAATTGCACTGATTTAGCATTTTGGGCGACATCAATTCTGTTCTCATACCGTTAAGGGTGTTTCTAAAATATCACTCGCAATTAAACATAATACAGTGAATACACCGCAGCATTACTGGATTCCCGCCCTCGACGCAAAAAGAGGATTGACAAACTTCAAGCCGAAACTTAATACCAAACCTGTATAAATTGTATGAAAACGATGATACCTCTACTACGCTACTTCTACTGCTGCTCAGTGGCGGATCCAGGGGGGAGGGGCCCGGGGGCCCGCCCCCCCCCCCTTGAGAAAAAAATCATGCAAAATCACGTGATTTTTACCTTTTCTTGGGGTTGGGCCCCCCCCCCCCCTGGTGCTCAAGGGTGGGGGTGCAAATTTTAAATTTTTCGAGGACCAAAAAAAAAAATTGTGCTCACTACCCCCCCCCCCACTGAGCGACTACTACTACTACTACTATTACTACTACTACTACTACTGCTGCTGCTGCTGCTGCTACTACTATACTACTACACTACTACTACTACTACTACTACTACTACTACTACTACTACTACTACTACTACTACTACTACTTCTACTACTACTGCTGCTGCTGCTGCTACTACTACCACCAATACTACACAACTACTACTACGCTGCTACTACTACTGCTATACTACTACTACTAACAATAATAAGATATGCTAAAGGCGTGCAAATGCAAAAGATCAAAATCCATATCAGCACTTAAACTAAGTCAAATATGAGCAAGATAGAACGTAAAAACGAGAAAGAAATAATTGTGGACCAAATCAAACAGATATGTTTTTCGTATTATTTTTTCAACTGAACTGCTATTTTTTAATCTCTCGAACTAACGAGATTGAAAGCAGTTCGCCCTTATTTGCTTCTGCTACACAATGCCCTTTAGAATTTGAAGACGATGCGAGAGATATCACTTATCACGACATATCTACAGGGTATTGAGCAGAGTAAACTGGAAAAAGCTTGGTGAGTTTATATGAAATGCCCTTGATTATAATCCTTGATTGTTTTGCAAACGTGATTACAAGTACACTGTCCAATTTGTATTGTCATGTTTTATAGTTCATGCGTTGGACATAAGCGAGGTGATGTAATTATTTCGCCCTCTTGTTTGTCAGCACGATAAGTTATTCCAATGAAAAATGTACTGAGGTTGTCAGCTCATTACGCAACTTAAGGAAATTATTCTTACTAGAAAAACGTTTATATGCGCTATTTCCTCCCCTATTTTGTATTTATATTATCCGAACCCTTTTATGTTCGTGCAAAAAAATTGCAAGTAATTACTTTATCTTGGTGAAAGTCATGACCACCTCCAAATAGTGCCTAAACGTAAACGAGATACTTGATACTCAAATCCGTAATTGCATTCCAAACGCTTTGAGCATATTTAATCCACTACTTCATTAGATTAGTAAGGAAAGCTTAATTTTCGTCGTGTAATATGATATAAAATGGAAATGGTCAATGATTGGTCATAGACCTATATAGATTTTCTTTATTCTACAAGGTAGCATTTTAGTTACAAAACTACTTTCCACAACGGTTCTGTTGGCCTAGATTAAAGGGATAGTTGAGTTTTGTTGCAGAGGGCGCTACACGAATAATTCTTGTCAAGATAATGAAAAACTGAGTATCAATTTGAAAGAACATAGAATTTAAATGACAAATCATCTTTGTTTGATCAAAATCGGTTCAGAGATGGCTGAAATATTCATAAATATATAACGATTCATAATATTTGTGGTGCCTTACAAATATTCAATAATTAAAAAAAACAACCGTTTAAAAAACGAAATAGCGCTTTATACGTTTTATTCGAGCCAATGCCGATATTGGCTTTTTCGTGTTGGTAATACGCACAACCAACGGGCCCGTGTATTGTTATTATTAATTAATTAATTAAAAGTGGAGCTGAATTGGAATGAATCAGATCTGTTCCTTTACTTCGTTATGAGTAGATATTGAAAAAAACAACAAAGGGCTTGTTTTCAATATCCACTCGTAAACAAGGATGTTAGTTCTCAGTTGCTGAAAACAGGATGAATAAAATGGGGGCAAAGAAGCGTGCCAAGAGAGTCAACGATGCTGATACAGATCAAGTGAGATAACGGTGGGAATATAGAAGAGGTGAAAGCAGGGAAAGAGAGAGAAAACAAAAGAGAGAGAGAAAGAGAGAGAGAGAGACAGACAGAGAGAGAGAGAAAGAGAGAGAGAGAGAGGGGGAAGATAGAGAGAAATAGAGAGAGAGAGAGGGAGAGATAGAGAGAGAGAGAGAGAGAGAGAGAGAGAGAGAGAGAGAGAGTGAGAGAGAATAAGAGAGAGAGAGGGGAGAGATATCTGATAGATAAAACTAAAGATAAATTATTTGAAAAAATAGAGAAGATAAAGAAATTAAGATAAAAAAGAAGAAAGATAAAGAGAAGAAAGATAAAGAGAAGAAAGACAAAGAGAGAGAGAGAGGGGGAGAGAGAGGAATAGAGGGGAAAAGGAATACAAAACACAATGGGGAGAGGGTATCCCGAAAGGAATAAGAGAAAGAAAAGAAAGAGAGAGAGTGAGAGATTTAGAGGTGAAAAAGAGATGAAATAGATGCAGCGAATAAAAATGCGAGTCAAAGGCAGAAGAGAAAGACAGGAAGAAGGAGCTAGGAAGCGAGAATGAAGGCCTCGGTCTTTTTATCTGATCTATGAAAATTCATGAGACGTCTACCTCCAGTCAGTGGCAGTTATAACGATAATCAGACCGATGGAGTGCGAGAGGTTATGGATAACTCAATGAATTATTCAAACACTGAATGATAACATCATTTTCTATATGGAAATCTCCATTCAGTGACATTTTGTGAATGAGAATGGAAAAACAAAAGCAAGAACCAAGATGCAAGAGAGATGTTTTTCGCACATGCACTTTTAAAAGGTAGTTGTTAAACAATTTTTCGAACTTTAATTGACGCGCGAAATAAATTCAAAATGTTTTTAATCATGTGTGTGTAAATAGAAAAGCAGTGATTGAAAAGAAATAGTGTGTGAAACGTTTCTCCCAAAGTTGTACATTGGCATTGCATACTGCAAAATAAAAGTTTCAACAGCAGCGGCACCATAGAGTGCTAAAGTGAAAAGGAAATTAATTTGTATATACAATTAAACGTTACAAAAAAATAATATACCTAGAGTCGGAAAAGCTGAAATGCTGCTTGATACGTAACAAAGGCAAAGCTTTCATTCTTTTATCAGGACTCAAATTTCAATTCTATCTCGATCTTATATTCTGAAAAAGAGAAAAGGGTGCGTAAACCCCCTAATTTCATAATGGGGAATATTACATGAGATGAGATTAAATGAAAGAGAGAGAGTGAGGGGGGGGGGGTGATGCCTAGCAACGTCATGAAGATGTTGAAACTTTGGTAGAACATTTTACTTACGTCACAGGAACGTTTTGTTTGGAGCAAGGTGTTTTTCTTTTCTATTTAAGAATGAAGTAAAAAATTAAAAAATAAAAATAAAAAAACAATACAAAGTTTGACTTGGTTCAGATAGGGGAAAGGAATATCGTGATAGAGATCAACAGGACGTGGTGTGGAAGGAGGGAGAAACACAAAGGAAGGGGATTCGAATGAAGATACGAGAGAGAAAGGGAGATAGAGAGAAAAGGAGAAAAAGAGAGATATATAAAGAGAGAGAGAGAGAGAGAAGGAGAGGGGAGGGAGGGAGGGAGGGAGGGAGGGAGGGAGGGGGAGGGTGGGAGGGGGGGGGGAGAGGGAAGGGGAGGGTCAAAGATAACGGACGAAAGGATGTAAGGAGAGAATGGTGAATTTTTATGGTAATTTTGAAACACGATGCTCACTGCTTTTGCGACGACCTTAAACGTTTCTTCAAGTGGTATGGAGCAGTGGTAACGAACGAATACTGCAATGGAAAGACATTGCAGAATCCTCGAATCCAGTGTCGTCACGCACTTAATCCAAACTGCAGATGGATGATTTTGTTTTCCCCGTCTCCCTCCATGCGTGCCTTCAACGATCCCCGAGTTTGCCGCTTCCTCATCAAACAGACACATCTTAGACAAACTGGATGGTGACGTGATGGAAAGCCCTCCATCATATCTAATTAAATTCGAAATGAAACTTTATGAAAAACGACAGTTTTAAATAAATGTCCTTATTTCATAACTGTAGGTAGAGACGAAGCAATGGCACAACACGTTAATATTTCCTGCTTGGGAGATTCTGAAGGAAATTTCCTCGAATCTCTTTAGAGGAAAGAAGAAGGGGGTGTTTGGTCTTCGTAAACATGGTAGATAAAATAACATAAGAAGGTCCTGATTTTAATAGTCTATAGGCCTTTTATCATGCTTTGTCTGTTTCATGCTTTTGATCCTCCTTAAGATCGCTTTATATTTCCTCAGATATTCGCTTTATTTTCTAACGAAAAGATGTTGCCTTGTGATGAGGGCACCTGTCTCGCTACGACATCGAGCAAGCACTATGATAAACAAAAAAAGAATAGAAACGCCCCCCCCCCTCCTCGGGCACCCTCCACAGGATATTTTTTATTTTTATTTTATACACTTAAAAAAAAATAGATTGAAAGATAGCCAAATCCAATTTTCTTCCACATCTATGCTTGCCAACTTTTATATTTTAAATTACGCATGGTCTCATAAAAATGCAATACACAATCGTTAACATGAATATTAACTCAACCATAAACAAAAATAGACATAAACATAAATATGGACCATCCTGTGCTGATCGAGATCTGCAAAATGAATCAATTTCAAAATAGGTCATGACGACTTTAATGACTCTGTAAGATTTATGATTTCATTTTGCAGAAGTATTATTGCAATCATTAGGGTCTGACTGATGATGATTAGTACCAATAGAATTGATTGGCTGGCCTTGATTAAGCCTCTGACACACTGATCTGTTTTGGCTGAATGGTTGAATTTGTAAGCTCAAGTATTAAAGAGATTGCTGTTGATGCCTCTATACGGTGTCGTTAAAGCAAAAACAGTTAATCATCCTAATTATCTGAATGCAACATGTAAAACGCTGATAAACATTGGTCCAAATTGCAGGCATTAAATTCGATACCGACTGCTGCCTGAGCATACAGGTAGTTCTACTTGCGCATACAATACAGGATCGAGATATTTGCAATGCATTTATGCTCTTAGACAAGTGAATTCTTTTCAATTCTACAAATTAATACTTTGACATAGGTGTTTTGTTAAAATATCTCCTTTTGTAGTATTAAAATGGATGGTTCAGTATTTTTAAGAAATATTGACTGATTATTTTTCGGGTCACGGTTAAAACTATAACCCCTTAGTCGGTGGTCTCGAGACTGCACTGTGCCCCTCGACTTTGTCTTTGGACACAGTACAGTTTCGAGATCACCTTGGGTAATAGTTTTACTGTGCCCCTCAAAGCATGTTATAATCCGAGAGACAAAAAGTACCCCTTTTTATCACGAATTATAACCTATTATCTTATTTCTGGATAGTTATACATTATACAGTTTGTATGTTATGTCGTTACCTTACACAAATACACCTAGAATGACTTACATGATAGTACACTTCTCATTCAGTTGTACCTTGTACATTCAATTGTGTTCCCTATCTAATTGAACTATCTGCCATAACTAATTTCCTAGGGTCTTTTTGACTTCCTATAAAACAAGAGTGATGATAAAATCAAGATAAGTATCTTCAAAAACCTCGCAATTAACACAATATATCGTAACATTTATGTTTCGGGATAATATTTAGCAATGATTTCCTCGCCACTTAAATCAAAGTCCACAATTGTAAGTTCTGTTTGTTGGGAGTGGCGTAGCACGAGTCAAGTTGGTAATGTCACGATGGGAAGGGGGGGGGTACAGGTTTCATTTGGTGAATGAAACATGCATTTAAGCAGCCGCTTATTCGAATGGGCCTTGGAGAGGATCCCCCTACCTTCCCCATCTATTCCTCTTACGCACACTCTCTCTCTTTCTCTCACTCTCTCTTTCTCATTCTTCCCCTCTCTCTCTGACTCTCTGACTCTCTGTGTCTCTCTTTCCCCTCTCTCCAGCTCCTTTGATTCTCTCTCTCTCACACTCTATCTTTATCTACCTCTCTCACAGTCTCTTTCTCTCCGTTTCTTCCTCTCTCTCACACTATCTTTATCTCCTTTTCCCCCTTCCCCATTTGATTTTGATTCCCTCCACATACCCCCCCCCCCCTCCCGCTTCATTTTTTTTTTGGGGGGGGGGGGTGGGGATTTAAAATATTCAGTATGAAAATGTTGTTGTGAACTACTTTATCTATAGGAGGGAAACCTGACAATGTTTATCTTCTGAGAAGTCAGTGATAATGGCTTGACATTTTGTTATGCGGCCCACTTCAAAATAAGACCTTCAAAATAAGGGCTCTCAATTAATTCTGACCATCTACTTTAATGTATATAAATGACCACTTGTCTGCATCGATCACAGTTCGCCGAACTTTGAAGATATATACTCTCCGTTTCAAGTGACATGTTAATATTCACTTTGACACTTGACTTCCGAAAATGAAATCTAGATGGAAAGGCAAATAGAAGGGGAGGAAATTCATATTCCAGAATCTAGGCCAGGCATTTTATACCAATAAGGGGGTAGGAAGAAAGAAGTCCTTTCGCAGACACAGAGTAAACAGTTCGGATATCTGTTATTTGATATTTAAAATGCTTACCGGTAATGTGGTGCAAAATAACGTCTCTGATTTCAAAAAAGGTTTATATAATTTTTGACTTAAATATTAAGTCAAGCGTTTCACATTAACGATATTTTATCGGTTTCCCGAAGATTTTTAGATATTTTTAGCAAGGAGTCTCGCCGCATGTATTTTAATATTCTGCAAAGGGTGTTTGTTCCCTGTTATCTTTAGGGAGTTTTAATTTTCAATTTTTGGGAGTTGTTATCGGTGAAGACGAAAACGCGGAGTGGAGCTGTTTATCGGCCATGGTTATGTGTGTGCGCACGCGCATTGTGTGTGTGTATTTGGAAGATGGAGAGGGAGAGAAAAAGAGAGAGAGAGAGATAGGATAGAGAGTACAAAGAGAGTGTGAGGACATTTTTTTTTTTTTTTTTTGGTCCTCGAAAATTTTAAAATTTGCACCCCCCCCCCCCCCTTGAGCGCCAGGGGGGGGGGCCCAACCCCAAAAAAAGGTAAAAATCGCGTGATTTTACATGATTTTTTTCTCAAGGGTGTCATCAGAGACGCTCTTGACCTTGGTAAATACTTCCGGAGCGTCCCAGGTGAGGGCAAACCTTGGCTTGGCTCGATTTTGAAAAGTCGATTGTAGAGCAAATATGAAGACAGGGTTTCCCGTATGATTGACAATGAAGAGTGCATATCTCCAGACATGTTAGAGCAAATTACAATATAGAGTAAGGACTAGCTTAGAGAGACGTACATGTATACGAGTGGGCTCTCATGGGGAATTTGACACCGTTCGGGTGTTCACCCATTAATAGATGTTGTCAATCACCAGGATTAGGAATTTATGTAACGCTTTTGCATTTTCCATTCATTCTCTTATAATAAAGTCATGATCTTACTTTTTAACTTCATCCGAAGACTCTGGGAGAGACTAGGGGATATTTATTAATAGGCCTATGGGTTTGCTGTGTGCAGACTTATACACTCATTGGTGGTATTTCCACCAAGTTCGGTGTCAGCCAATTGTGGCCTTCTGCACATGGAACCTGACGACCCCCCCCCCCCTGGTTTACGTAGCCAAACTTAGGAGAAATATCCAAATCCATTCTGAATTGCATAAAATGTAGTTTTTTATTCATTTTTATTAGTGCTTAGGGCCATCATAGCTATATTATACAGAAACTGAAAATATTTTAAGAATACCTATTCTGCAAATGATTTTATTCTCGAAATATAATAAATTGTGTAAACTACATATCGTTGGTACGTAGCGAACAATCTCCAATCCCTTCTGTTAGATATGAAACTACTCTCCTCAATAATATAAAAAATGACTTTTGGTGGCGGAACACTTGATCCGCCATAATTGTAATTTTACCTTTATTATCAACATAAATATAGACTTGAGTGCTTGAATACGTTGATGACGTCGTGACTAACAGCAATATCATATGATGGGACCAAATATCACGAGGGCCGGCACCACCGTCACAAGGCCATCATTAGCGAGCTTTCGATTTAGGCACCCGACGTCGGCTACTACGAGGTACTGGAGCGTGGAGACGTTGCGCAGCTCACGTCCGTTCCCTTCGCTGCAGTGCTTATGATTTTTCACGACGGTGCTTTCGTCGGTCACGTGACCAATTTTTGAGATCAGGTCATTAAATCAGGTAATAAATGCACAGTGCGCGAAAATCTGATACGAAGAATAACATGAGGATGACAGAAATAGAAAGTTAAAATGATAAAACAAAAAATAACATAAGAAAAGGTGATAGAATAATAAACAAAGGATAGGAAGAGAAAATAATTAAAACAAAGAATAACATAAGAGAAGGTGATAGAAGGAAGAAACAAAGAATAACATAAGGAAAGACAGAAAGTGATAGAATGATAAAACAAGGAATAACATAAGAGAAGGTAATAGAAGGAAGAAACAAAGAATAACATAAGGAAAGACAGAAAGTGATAGAATGATAAAACAAAGAATAACATAAGAGAAGGTAATAGAAGGAAGAAACAAAAAATAACATTAGGAAAGATAGAAATAGGAAGTGATAGAATGATAAAAACATAGGATAACATAAGAGAAGGTGATAAAAGGAAGAAACAAAGAATAACATAAGGAAAGACAGAAAGAGAACGTGATAGAATGGTAAAACAAAGAATAACATAAGAGAAGGTGACAGAAGGAAGAAACAAAGAATAACATAAGAAAAGACAGAAAGTGATAGAATGATAAAACAAAGAATAACATAAGAGAAGGTGATAGAAGGAAGAAACAAAGAATAACATAAGGAAAGACAGAAAGAGAAAGTGATAGAATGCTTAAACCAAAGAATAACATAAGAAAAGGTGATAGAAGGAAAAAAAAACAAAAAATAACATAAGAATAGAAGGAAGAAACAAAGAATAACATAATAGTCGGTGATAGAAGGAAGAAACAAAGAATAACATAAGGAAAGACAGAAAGAGGAAGTGATAGAATGATAAAAACAAAGAATAACATAAGAGAAGGTGATAGAAGGAAGAAACAAAGAATA
This sequence comes from Strongylocentrotus droebachiensis, assembly GCA_035222895.1. Classification (NCBI taxonomy): domain Eukaryota; kingdom Metazoa; phylum Echinodermata; class Echinoidea; order Camarodonta; family Strongylocentrotidae; genus Strongylocentrotus; species Strongylocentrotus droebachiensis. The sequence continues at coordinate 24,435 of JAVYIG010011670.1, read as the reverse complement.
ACATAAGGAAAGACAGAAAGTGATAGAATGATAAAACAAGGAATAACATAAGAGATGGTAATAGAAGGAAGAAACAAAGAATAACATAAGGAAAGACAGAAAGTGATAGAATGATAAAACAAAGAATAACATAAGAGAAGGTAATAGAAGGAAGAAACAAAGAATAACATAAGGAAAGATAGAAAGAGGAAGTGATAAAGAATGATAAAAACAATGAACAAAATAAGAGAATGTGATAGAAGGAAGAAACAAACAATAACATAGGGAAAGACAGAAAGAGAAAGTGATAGAATGATTAAACAAAGAATAACATAAGAAAAGGTGATAGAAAAAGAAACAACAGATAGCAAGAGGAACTAATAGAATAATAAAAAAAAAAGAATAACATAAAGAAGGTAATGAAACTACACTCACGTTGACGTTTTCACGGCGACGGGGATTCACGGAAATTGCCCCCGACTCCCGTCGCGTGATTTGGAAGGGAACGTGGGCCCAGAAGCTCGCGCATGCGCAGGGAATGAATATGACGTCACGCGTAGTAGCCGACGTCGGGTGCCTAAAATCGAAAGCTCGCTATTGAGAGGGAGGGAGTGTCCCCTTTTAAATGATCTCCTGATCCCCCATTTACTTTTCATCCAATGTCGAGGGGCCCCGTGCCGTTTCCCTAAGTAGCTAAGCAACTACTTCAGAACGGCAATAGCAAATGCTCATAAGGTTAATGTTGATCTAAGCATGCAGTGTGACCCCTCGCCCCCTACCCCTTCAACAAGGGAAGCATTTGTCTGCTCTTCTCCAGAACAATCCCTTGTGGGTGTCGGGAAATCTTTAAGAGGGGGTCCCTGTGACGATGGAGAGAGCACTCGAAAATCCAAAAGAGCATAACAGTCATCATCTTATCAACGTCCGTACCCTTTCTATCTACCATCATAATGAGTAATGTTCTTATAGGAGGAAGAACAACCAATGTCGTCTTGGATATTAGGCCTTACACCGCACGTGAAGGTGACATTATCCTAAAAAGACAGGATTTCTACCATACACTAGAAGGCCTAAAAGTAATAACAAGTAATGTTCTGTCCTAAAAGTAATAATAAATAATTGCTCAGACATAATCAATTTCCTGTTAAGACATAGAAAATAAGTGAATCAAGCAAATAAATTTCCAGATACACCATGAAAACTGATAGGTTTAATCACAATGGAGAAGGACCCATGATTAACGACATTTTCGAAATGGTAAATGTTACCACTTTTTTGGATCCAGCATGTTAAATAGGTTTAAATCTATCATTTGAAAATATTACACCCGTTCCTTTTTATACACATTTCGATTTGACATTTGAGTCGTTAGAATAACATTGTGATCCCAAATTATTGGAGTTTAGTTAACATTCGTGATTATATTAATGTGAACCACGCTCTTTATAAAATGGATTTCAAGCTTCTACATACCCTTCAAGTTTGGCATTCAAGATTTTTCCCAATAACGCGAGATCACGAGGACTTTCTCAAGCCAAGTGATTCTTCACAAAACTTGAATGGTCTGTTAGACACACACACAAAATTCAAATGCACTATAGAAACTCAGTTAAGGTGTTTTTATTTTAGAATATTTCATAATGCCAAAACCCTAAACTCATTTTTATATAAAATTGGAAGAAGGGATAGTCCTTTGGTTTAATTCTGTCACAAGCTATATTTTGTAAATGCACAGTAGTTGCTCCAATATGGAAAAAGCTTGCAGATTCACCCCCCCCCCTTCCACAGGGATCCATTATTAAATAACATCGTTCACATATGTATACAAGAATTGATTTATACATGCAGAATTTCAAAATAATATTCACAATATGATTAGAACATACATTTATAGACAAATTGCAGTTCAATTTTTTGATTATCACAGATTAAATTGGCAAAATGATTTTAGAAGAAATGAACAATCAGAAACACTTTGCAAAAAGTAACCACTTTTTCATAATTTTTTTTTCTTTCAGATTTGGTTTACTTATATGCTTTTCCATGTCATAATAACATTTTATCGCTGGTATTATGTGTTCAAAAACTGGCAAACACTGTTTGCATTTGGCTGCAAGATTAAATTGACTATATGACGAAGGAGACAACAATGTATTTAGAGTTCGCTCATATATTTGGTATTGATATCGGTGGCAGGCATGATGTATGTATTCATTTTTGTATTCTTGTGCTTCAAATGTTATATTATTCGATGTAAATTTCGAGAGGTAGAATTAGATTTCCCTGATTTCCTTTCTTTTGTAAAAATGAAACAGAAAATTGAACTTAAAATAGCAGAGTAGAAAGGTAAACTGAGCTCCCACTTTAGGAAATGTTCACTTTCTTTTTTGTAGACTTTTAGTCCCCTGGCATTTAACAAATTGTATACTTCCTCATTGCCAATTACAAATGTATGTTATTACATTGTTAATATTACTGTATTTGAGTGGGGCCTCTCCTTGACGAGTCAAGACTCGGTTTTCTTACATGATATATCCTGATTGACTGATTAATTGATCGATTCTATTTCATTTCATATGACAATTGTTTGCACAATAAAGAACATGGTTTACAAAGTAAGTTCAAAATTATGAAATGAAACAGGAACCTACTGGAAAGCATAGCATGTTTTTGTAGGTTCCCATCCTTGATGCATTTCAGGGTGAGACCTTACGTGTAACTGAACTAGAGTGAGGCATTTGTGTTGTGCTGTGTTGTTGTTCTGTTGTTCTGTGTTGTACCGTGTTATGTACATCCATTTACTTTATTGATATGTTATTATTGTAAATATGTTATATCGTTGAGTTTTATTTTCAATTAAAAAAAAGAGAAAAAAGAGAAAAAAAGAAGGAGAATAACAAGTTATTCTTCACAGAGTTTTTTGCTGCTTGCTTGCCCGGGATCACTGAGGCGTAGAAGGATGACAGTCAGAAGTCAGAGTCAATTTTCAATGAACCAATGAAGGATTAATTATCCGCTTTATTCACATGGATTCTTTCGTCTTTCTGTGCAAGAATAGTGTTTCAAGGTTAATGTAATGAGCCTTAAACCAATTTAATGTTATGACCAGTAGTTAGAGCGTCTTCTGCAACTGCAACCGCGGAATGAGATGGATTAAACAATCTAGGGGCTCCTTTGTGTACATTCAGTCTATTCTTTAATAGTGTGCTTTAAGTTTCTCCAAATTGGAGCTGTCACAATCAGCGCAGGCTGTGTTACATATAATACCTGTCATTTCGTCTCCGGTTGAATTGTTTGTTTGTTTTTATTTCCGTATAAAATCATCACAACATATAAATACATATATAAGGCGGATAGCCCATTTCAGGTGTATAAACAAAATACGCCTGTTCTTCCATGGGGTCCGGACTTCCATGGGTTCCATGGAGTGTTCGTGCTTCTTCGAAAATGCTAATGCCTTACTACAATAAAAAGCACATTCCAAGCGGGATACTGTTGTGTTGATGAGTGTATCCCTGTTTTCAGTGGGGTAGGGAGGGGGGGGGGGGGGTTGTTTGCCCCTTGCCCCTTTTTGAGTGCATGTTCGATTCCCACATGGTAGTAGAACATTGTCAACGTGTAAAAGTTATTTTCAGTTATAAAGCACCTTTGCCCGATGTTACTTTGCGTGCTTGTAAAGTAGAATGATCTGGCAAATCCTGATTGGATGGTCCAAGTTAAAGTTTAGATATTAATTTCTGTATTGATGGACTTCCTGGTCACGTCACCAACGGTGACTATCTATCTTCATTCTCGTGATATCGAGTCAGCAGACAGCAAGATACTCTGTGAAGAATCGATTTGCTTGAGAAAGTGTATATAAGTGGAGCGAAACTTGTCCATCAAATTGAATAGTCCGGCAGCCAAATCCAGATTATTGGCCTAACCTTGTTTTAGGGTCTATAGTTTTTTTTTCAATGGATTATGATTGCCTAAACCTTCTATTTGAAGAATCCGATTGCTGACACTCTGTCAGCCTTGAGCAATTTAAGATATGTGACGTCATACAAAATGGCCGCCAAAGTACATGTTTTTTCTCTAAAAATGTATAATAAATATATAATAGGGCTTTTTCTACAATTTTGGGCAGCCAAATGTCTGTATCTCTCTAGGACCATCACTAAAAATTGTTTTGTGATGTTGCACGGCCATAGGTGACAAGCTAATTTGCATATTTTGAAATAGCGCCCTCTATAAATATATTAATTTTGCATAAAAATAGGTGTGCCAGCCAAATGCCAATTTCTTACTTCTCAATGGATTATGACTGCCTAAACCTTCTATTTGAAGAATCCGATTGCTGACACTCTGTCAGCCTTGAGCAATTTAAGATATGTGACGTCATACAAAATGGCCGCCAAAGTACATGATTTTTCTCTAAAAATGTATAATAAATATAAAACAAGGATTTTTCTACAATTTTGGGCTGCCAAATGTCTGTATCTCTCTAGGACCATCACTACAAATTGTTTCGTGATGTTGCACGGCCATAGATGACAAGCTAATTTGCATATTTTGAAATAGCGCCCTCTATAAATATATTAATTTTGCATAAAAATAGGTGTACCAGCCAAATGCCAATTTCTTAGATCTACGTGACGTTAAACACATTATATGCTTCGTATGCATGAAATAATTACGATTGTGCTGCATTTATCTTACATATTTTTTGGTCTAAATTAAGATACATGTAAAGAAACCAAGATCTACAAGAGAATCAGTGAGAAGTGATTTTACCGTACATTATTGTTCCATTCATAGGCTTTATTTAGACCAGCATTGATCCAGCGTCAGTGAATGATGATAAAGCATTTGGCATCGGTACCAGACAGATGCATGAGTTTTAACAGAAGTTACCTGGTGGATTCTATGACACAATTTCCAAGAAAGTCTACAACGGGTACCTGACAGAAATTTTCAGCCCAGACACCAACTGTAAACCAAAGTGTTTCTGGAGTTTCATAAACGGCAAGCGATGCAATGCTTCAGGGTTGGCTCCATTGAAATAATCTAATGGAATGACTTACCCAGATAGCCTCTCAAAGGCGAACATTCTAAGTAATCAGTTTTCATCCATCTTCAACTGCAATGAAGATATGACTAGTCTGAGAGACAAAGGACGAAGCCCCTACCCAACCATGGCTCACATTACTATCTCGCCACCAGGTGTTCTGAAGATCCTGTCTGAGCTTGATGTTCATAAAGCCATGGCACTGGTCCTGACCAAATCCCAGCCAGACTTCTGACCACCAAACTGACACCTGTGTTCCCTCTATTCTTCCAAGCCTCCCTTAACCAGAGCGTGCATACCTGATAAATGGAAGATGGCTATATATATTGATCCCATCTTCAAGAAAGGTGACCGTAGCAAGCCAGAGAACTACAAAGCTGTCTCTCGGACGTCAGTAACCTGTGAAGTACTGGAGCACATCGTTCTTAGCAGCAACATGAACCACCTTGAAAGCCACAACATCTTGTCTGATGCACAACATGGCTTTCGAAAGAAGCGATCCTGCGTCTCACAGCTTGTCCTTGTTGTCCTGGACCTTGCCAAAGGCATCAATGCCAGAGACCAATTGGACATGACACTCCTTGGTTTCTCCAAATCATTTGACAAGGTTCCCCATGGAAGGCTAGCTGTTACACAAGCTCCAATTCTATGGAATCTGGGAACCCACAAATGCTTTGTTTTTTGGCTTCCTGAGTTACAGGACCCAGCAGGTGTTACTGGAAGGACCCATCTCCAACACCAGCCAAGTAACATCTGGCATCCCGCAAGGCAGCGTTATCGGCCAGATGCTGTTTCTCCTCTTCCTCAATGATCTGCCACCGTACCTCTCCCCAAACCCAACAGTCAGGCTCTTTGCTGACGATGGCATGCTATACAGCAACATCAAGACATAGGAAGACGCCTAACGTTTACAAGAGGATCTTGACTCACTGCAACGCTGGGAGCGTGATTGGCTGATGGAATTCATCCCACATAAATGTCAGGTTCTACATGTCACCAATAAACGCAAATCCATCATTAAATTCACGGACAGACCCTAGATGACAAAAATATAGCAAAGTATCGAGGTGTTGAGTCACAGAAAAACCTCAGCTGGAACCCACATATCAACATTATCAGCAAATACTCTAACTCCACCCGTGCCTTTCTTCAAATAAATATCCAACCATGTCCTAGAAAAGTTAAATAATTGTGCTACGATACTCGCCTTCAACCAATCATGGAGTATGCCATCATCATAATTATATGGGACCCTAACACTCAAACAATTAGCAATCATCAAGAAGCTTGAAATGGGTCAACGGCGCTAAGTCCGCTCCTTCTGCAATGACTACTGCAGGACAAGCAAAGTAGAAGCCATCCTGAACCAGCTCAAGTGGCCAACATTACAAGAATGCAGGGTACAGGCTCAGGTGGTGATGATCTTTCGCATCAACAACCCGCTGAAAGACTTTCCACATACTTTCCTCACTCCATCAACATCCCTGCACAGAGGGCATTCCAAGAAGATAATTGTTCATTTTGCCTGAATGCTTGTCTAAAAGAGGAGCTTCTTCCCGGATACAATAAGACTCTGGAACTCCCTCCCTTTGAACACCGTCAATTGTACCTCTTTTTTTAACAGCTTCAAGCAAGAGTTTCTTGCTGTGCAGCTCCTGCTATGACTAAACAGTCAAATCCTAGAGAGGCAGGTCCTGTTGCAGTTGCTGCAGACAAATTTTATGTGTGGCTGTGCTGTTGAAGCCGTGGCTAGCTGCCGTCTGTGTTGCCTTTTCTCCTCCCACTGTTCTACTCTCTTCTGATCACTCCTCTGTATACATGTCTTCACAGCGCATCTCAATTTGGGGCAGTCTGAAGCATAGGCTTCCCATTTTGTAGGGTTGATTTCACTGGCCTCCATATCCCTCTTGCACACATCCATGAAGCGAAGGCCAGGTCTTCTAACTGTCCTGGTTCTGGTCGCTAACTTTCCCTACAAGATGTCTTTTGAAATGCGGCCGTCTTCCATACGACTGACATGACCAAGCCATCTCAGCCGTCGTTGTGATAGAAGAGCGTAGATGGTCATCATTCCTCCTTTTTTAGGACATCCTTGTTTGAAATTTGGTCCTGCCATTTGATGCCTAGGATTCGCATCAAGTAGCGGAAATGGAAAACATTCAAACGGCGCTCCTGACTTGCATACAGGGTTCACGACTCACTGCTATACAGGAGAGTGCTGAGCACATAGGCCTGGTAGATCTTCATTTTCGTGTTGGTGGTTTATAGTAAAGTGTTCTTCCAGGCCTGCTTTGAGTGTCTAGCAATCGTGGTTGCTGCCTTGCCAATGTGAACGTTGAGCTCGAGATCAAGGGAGAGGTTGCTTAATGCATGGAGCCGAGGTAGGTGAAGTTTTCAACCACTTGGAGGGTGTAGTTTAATTAACATTGGAGGATTCAAAAGTCTATGACACCAAGTTGATCTACTCTAGAGTAATAGGACTGCAGGCAAGTTGAAGATATGTCAATATCAAGAATATTTTGTCATGAAAGCTTTCACCAGGTCAAAGGCGAACTTGAAGAATTTGACAAAGTTTGACGTGTCACTTGAGCAACCTTGTACAGCCCGTTTGATGGTTGTGCTCCACTCTGGATTAAAATCTGATGATCTTTGGTTGGTGTGCCACCAGGGTTTCTAGAAGTCATGACAAATCGAGAGTCATCCAAAAGAGTCTTTCTTCCCACCTCACTGCTTCCCTCCCAGAAACTACTGACAACAAACTACAGTTGATCGACATCATAATACCGGTATGCGTGATTCTGCAGAATGATGAGGTGTTCAGAAATAGGCAAAAGCACAAGCTGGTCATTACCGGTCAAGATGATGTATCTGTTGAAGTGATACCATGCAGCGATGTCATGCCAAGGGAAGATCTTTCCATAACACATGAAGAAGCAGACAACATCATAGTACAGCAAGCGATTCAAATTGCTGCTAATGAGAAAAGGTATGTTAGGGTCCTGGCTGTTAGGGTTAGGGTCCATCATTATCTACATGAATAACTTAGAACGCCAATGATCATGGCGTCATCAAAGAGCGAAATGTTATTGACATTCCTGCCACTGTACACAAGTTAGAAGATATCATTCCATCGATGTTGGCAGGACATGCGTTGAGGGGATGCGACACTATTTGGGCATACTTTGGGATTGAAAAGGGTACATGCATTGCTGAAAGTGATGAAGCAGAAGATTTGACTCCCTTTGGACTCAGTTGGCAAGAGAGCTCATCTGCAAACATGTGTGTGGAAGCACGCCTTGCAGTCACGACCCACATCATTGGATGCTACAAAGTATGGCTATGCAAAAGAAGAGGAAACCAAATCCCTGATCCCTGTCACAGTACTTACAAATGTACAACTCGCACCGGACAACATATTAAGGTTAATACGGTGCACTTGTGCGAGTGGAAGCCTATGTAAATCATCACGGTGCCAATGCAACAAAGCAAAACTAGCATGCACAATTTTCTGTGGTTTTCGCGCCTCTGTCGAGTGTTATAACGATCAAACTAAAGCAGCAAATGATAGCCATTGGAAGGTAACCATGTTTGGTCATTTGGGTGGATATTTCGCTTTATTAAACTCATAAATTCCCTTGTAAGAGAGGAACCTTTTCATGATAGGTTCATATAAAAGAATGTATTACCTCAAAATACAAATCAAATTTCGGAATGCTGTCACTGAAAACGGGCATTAATAACCATATGGTACCTCATATCTATGGGACAGAGAGCATGAAATTCTAGCTTGTTTTCTTCAAGTATTAAAGATAAAGACCAGTTATGGTCATGCGATTGCATTGTGAAAGAAACGTTGTGGAATCGATCAGAAAAGGTTGATCATCTAGCTTATAAGTATTGGTGTGTACTGCAAGGTTCTGGAATCATCAAAACGATTAGAAATTTGGCCCAGTCTTGGTAAAGTTACAAGCACTGTACACAGAAGGATGTATATGGGACTACACGACACGTGCGCGATATCTATCAGGTCTAAATAGATATAATAATTTACCAAATATATCAATTAGTAGGCGGTTTCTCGGCAAATTTTGCATCATCACGTATTAGTCAAAACATATTCTTTCACATGATTGGTGATAAGAGCTTCCATTTCATTTTTTGAGAGGGGGGCGTTTCCAAAACTGATCTTTACCTTTAAAGTACAAAATAACAAAAAAATCACACCAAAATGTGGTGCACAATTTTTACTTATTGTATTCAGTGCGTCTGACTTATAAAAAATGTTAATTTCATGTTAGAAATTGGCATTTGGCCATCATTTAAAATTTGCAAGTTAACGTGTCCATAGAGGGCGCCAATCTGAATTATGCAAATTTACATGCCATTTTTTATCATACAACATCGTCAATTTTTATTTAGTGATGATCCTAGAAAAAAATCAAGATATTTGACTGACATTTAATGTAGAAAAATACTGTAAACAATTTTTTTATCATTAATTTTCGTAAAAAAGGGTATTTTGGCGGCCATTTTGTGTGACGTCACATATCTCAAATTGCTCAAGGCTGACAGAGTGTCAGCAATCGGATTCTTCAAATTGATGGTCTAAGGAACTATAATCCAAAAAAAAAAAAACTATAGACCCTAAAACAAGGTATATCGTGATGGCTGCCGGACTAGAAGGTTGGTAGAGGCTTGAACTATATATATTTCCTAATTACCCCGAACAATGGAATTTTTCTGTGCCATATTAGTTATGGTTATTGTTCGAGACCTTCGAAATATTTCTAATTCTGTTTAGTCACTATGTCATTTTGACAGTAAGTCCGAGAATAAACGAAACCGAGAACTATCGGTGTTTTATCATAACTTAATCTCAATTATGATTAATAAATGACACTTATTTGTAAAGCTTAGATCCTCCTCTTTCATTTGATGCAACTCATATGATGCATATTTTACGCATGAGTGATTAAAAACGATTTGAAGCGAGGAAACCAAAAGGTCAGTCGGCGGGCGGTATCTGAATTTCAAAGAGAAAATCACATTTCAAGAAGGTTCATTTTTAGCCCTTTCATATGACACCTCAATCAGGAAATATGAGCCAGGAATAACAAAGTTCTGATTGTTTAAAGTAATGCTTGCATTTCCATAATTTGATTAAACGCATTCGTTTACACTGGCTGCCTGGCCGTAGCAACAAAGAGAGTTGACAAAAGGCTTTAAAACTCCGTTTCGTTGACGATCAGCCATGCACAAAGAAGACGTGTGGAAATCCTGGTTAAACATTCCAAATAATCATTCGATATACGTAGATGAAATTCCAGCTGACCCGAAACACCAAAATATAATCAATAGAATGTATTAACATGAATTATATCAAGTTTTGTTATACGGAATTGGCCTTGGAATGTTATGACAGGCTTGGCAGTGTTATTAGCCTCAACAGAATTATATTTTCAGAGTGAAATTGAATGACAACATTCTTTACTTTTATTTAAGACAGAAATCATTTCATTTTCAATCGATCATATTAATTCTAAGCTTGTAAATTCAATTATAGTCCTTAACTTGTGTTGTGGATAGGAATATTTTCCTTTATCGGATAGGATCATGTAAGTATAGAAAAAAGATAGATAGACAGATAGATATATATCTTGTGTAAGTATGTACATCTTCAGGCGCATTAAACCGAATTCTCCTGGGTCTACTTCGTGACAGCATTCCTGTGGCAGTATGATGCACATTTTTTTTAAAGGAAGTCTCTAAAAATGAATCATTTATTTACAAATTTAGGTTTTGCCATCAAATTTGTGGGGGTCCAAACACTTTATAGAGGCTTACAAGAAAGAAGGATGCGAGGCCCAACAAGAGCAATTAATTTTGCTACTTTTTCCTTTTGACCTTGACACTTATTTTTGATGTAATGCACATTCCATGACCTAAAAATCGTAACAACCGGGGTATCATTTTAATAGGAATAAACACACATTCTAATGATATTCAACATCATGTTGATCTTGCCATAACAAGTGAGATGTAATCATTCTTTTAATTTGTATTTATTTATTTATTTCTGATATTTATACAGGGTGGCACATATCACCAATTTGATGGTCTTCCATGAGGCCCTGTTTGGTAATAATAAAACAAATAACAGCATCAAAAACTATATAGATAAATACACAAGCATATAAACAGGTAAAATACAAATTAATTGGAATCCCCATGAAATAATACTTCAAATCCTTCTCCCAGCACTACACGTGCAGCTCGTTTTTGAACCTTTTGTAATTTAATCGTTTGTATTTGAAATCGCTCAGACCACACCGAGGAACAATAATCAAAACGAGGAAGTACGATGGCATTATACAGAAGTTTTAGAGATATTGTTGGAACATAACTTTTGGCTCTCTTAAATACACTTATATTTCTTTGAGCAGTTTTAATAACTTTTTCCACATGCTCCGTCCAACGTAACTCCTCGTCAATCATGAAACCCATGCATTTTGCCACTTTTACTCTTTTCAAACAGCTGCCGTTTAGTGTTACAGAAAAATCATTTACTCCGTTAAGAACTGATCGTGATCCAATAAGCATCACATTTGTCTTATCCGCATTAAGAACTAGACGGTTTGTTGTTACCCATGAAAATATGTTTTCCATACCTTTGGTTAGCTTTTGTTATACTTCTGTGACATTACTCCCGCTGACTGTTAGAGTTGTGTCGTCAGCATAGTCGGGTAATGTTGGAGCGCCTTGAGGACTTTGCAAGGTCGATACGTGCGGTATATAAGAAATCCAATATTATTATTATTATTATTATACATATCAACAATGCCATCATGAATTCATTTGGGTAAACTATTTATATAGAGAGAAAAAAGGAGTGGCCCTAGAATCGAACCTTGTGGGACTCCCATCATAACTTTTGAGAAACTCGAAGTAGCCCCTTAAACCATCTGTTTTCGGTTGGACAGAGATGATATCAATCAAACTTATTTTCCAAACTTTTAAAGGGGGTTTAATTGTCTATCGTCAACAAAGTCATCTAGTTTACAGCTGGTTTGACGGCATTATGCCAAGAGTTCTATAAACTTTATGAAGGACAATCTTTGCATTTAACATGACGACTACCCCTGGATTAGACCCGGACAATTACACACATGGATGATATCCCTAGACAAAACCTGGCACCTAGGACAATCAGCTCCCGGACAAGTACTTACATTATAGAGTACCAAGTGTAATGATTAAAACACTTTCGTAGTTTGTGAACACATGGGTGACTCCGGGGGGTGACTATTGTGTTCAGAGCGTATCCCCCTCTCTATAGCCCCTTTCTCACCCTCCCTCTAATTTCTCTTTCCACTGCCCTATATATCCCCCTCTGTCTCTCTTCTCTCTCCCTCCTATCCTTCTGTCTGCTCTGATCTCCTCTTCTCTCTCCCGCTGTAATTATTACAGGTGTTGCCTCGGAGCAGGGAGGTTGGACTTTAAAAAAAAAGTCATTTCGGAGTTAGGACTGGGAAGACTAAATGAATCGAAGGAGGAAGGATATATTAAGATGTATACTTGATACCATACTTGATGCTCTTTGAAAAATTGAATAAAAGAGAGGACTCTCCAAAACAAAGGGGTTAAGCCGTGCCTGTGATTCTGGCTCAGGAGACCTAGTACCCACCCCCCTTCTTTCCTTTCATATACCTCCCGATTTTGATCTTCGGAAACACGATTGAGACATACTCAAGCTCAGATAATCAATCTTAACCAGGAACTACCCATTGAAAAGGTATTAACACCAGATAACTGAAACCAGGAAAGACACAAGAGCACATGTGTGCATCTTACAGCTAAGGGTGATACACACTTGGCCGTAGATATGATTGGTCTATTTAAGGTGTGTCTTTTACTCTTCTTTCACTTTGATTTACTCGAAGAAATGTTTTCATTGAATTCATTTCTACGAGATCAAGCTGACTTGGTGAACAAGGTTTTGTGAGTTCCTGTAGGAGTTGAAACAGCACGTCAAGGTAAAGATGAATTGCAATATTTCTATGTTTTCTGAGGCTGCCAGAAATCAAATTGGAATTACAAATATTGATACCTGCTACAGCCTACTATAACCCTAAAGCTTCTTTATGTAAGAAAAATCTTCGATGAATTATTGTAAAAATTTAGCTTCAGAATATTTTGACTTTCTTAAACTTCCCGAATGTGATAAAAAGCAAATGTTTTGTAAAATGTAATTCGGTAAACCATTATGGAATCCAGGCTTCTTCTATTTTCCTTCAAATTAAACACGATCAGTCGATCTGAAAACTTCATATTACTCTAATTGCCTAAACTAGCAGAGATTGGGAGTGTGGACTTGGAGATTGAACGAGTGTAAATTTGGATTGTTTATTTATAGCAAGAGTCAGAAAGTCAGGTTTCATTATTAAACTTGGCATAGAGTCTACTGCCTGACCTTTAACATTTTCTTGGTTCCTTACCTCGACCGTACAACAATATTTATTATGATGATGTTCGCACAGTAACATGTTTTTAAATTTGTTCCTACCGATCAGAAACAAGTAAATATTTTTTTCAGAATTGGTCCGTTTCTATTACTGGACAAACACATATTGTTCATAAATACCTCACTAAATCTTGAGAAAAAAATAGCGGGAAAATGATTACAATAATTCATTAAACATTTTTTGTTGTATTTTGTGTGTGTGCCATTTTCAATGGCAAAATGCCCATTCCGTCCTGTAAAGTATCCTACAAGCATCTCACATCGGCAATTTCGGGATGTTCATTGGTTCATCGAACACACCAGTCATGACGAAACCATGCAAATTCAACCAATTATCCATAGAAAAAAATTCTTCCTGTATGTAGGAACTGTAAGAGGCTTTGATCTGTGTTTTTTTTAATACAATTTTTGTCAGTAAAATACAACTTTTGGGATTAAAGAATACAGTTTTTTAACACCAGAGGTTGGCAGGTCAGCTAACCTCTAACTTTATAAACAGCTTAAAATAATTTATATAATACAATTTGTGTTAATTTCAACTAACGTTTTCTGGCTTCAACCATAACGTTACACTCATCATACCTGGTTTATTTGCAGTTCCAACAAATTAAATTAATACTTCAGTATCTCATCTTTGAAGAGAAAAAAATCATCGCAATTCTGGTAAATTTATTAAGGTTAAGAATACTATATCCTGCTACGATTAATCCAATCCAATCCAATCCAATCCAAAAGATATTTGATATAGCGCCTTTTCCTTGCAGTCATTACGTTCAATAACCAAGCAATTTCAAATAACGTGTATATCCGCAAAACTAAATAATTCAAGATAAACTACATGCATATTGAACTATTACAGTTTTATGTTCTCTCCAAAACTCACAAGAAAAATTAGATACATGTAATGATTGTTTGAATCATCTGACAAGAAAATTTAAGAAACGAATATAAATAACTGTGCAATAAAATAACAGGAAAAATGGTGAAAGCATTAATCCCTTGCTCTCGGGACCCTTTAAAGTGCGGGTTCATAGAAAATCACAAATATGGCAAATAGCGTATTACTAGAAACTGGTAAGCTAACAGATGGCCATCATGCAAGTTTTAGGTCAACTACATATCGTGTGGTTGATAAAAATACAAATTAAACAACCTCATAGCATCTGGGATATGCGAGAGATTCGCCAGAAAAATCACGATGTCTTAATGCCGTCACGATATGAACCAACCCTGCCCAAGCAGACGACATCCCATAAAGAATGAACATAATTGCAATGCTTTTATTTCTCAAATTATAATGAGTTTAGTGTATATAAATGTGATGGAATTTTAAACCATTCAAAAAGGGATATGACCCCCATTCTGATAACTAAATTCTTTTGTTTGTAAATACACAGGATATGGGTTAATGAACAATCAAAGAAACCACACTTTCAAATTAAAAAACCTCCGGAATGATAGCATGGACGTCATTTGTTCCCTCTTGAAACGCCGAACATGCCGCGGTGTATGCAGCTGAAAATACAATGGCGTCTCATTTGGTTTACAAGCGACGGATTCCTTTTTTTTTTTTTTTTTATTATTCTTGCATTTTTCATCAACAAAATACCATGCACGGGGTTTAGAGTGAGGCAATATATTGAACATTTCGCCTGAGGGTTTTGAAGTAAGAGAAATAACTAACGAAAAGATGACAAAACAGGCACTGAAATTGTGTGAGATGTCATAGGACATCGTCGGCTTGTGCACATCATGTTCAACATGTGACGTCATATCTTAGCAGCGACCGGGGGGCTTTTCAGGTGCTATGTCGCGGCTGTATCTAAGCGTTTTGTAAATGTTAATAATCATTACTTCGAATGTTTTCAAGCATTGGCTTTTGATAACCTTGGCCAATCAAAATGACACCTTTGCAATAATGACATTAAAGTTATTTTTTTAAATCAATGAAACTTCCTATCTGGAGTATTAAAGCCAGCAAAGAAAAGTACTTTTTCCCTGATTAATGAAAATGCTCTCTGTGATATTGCTCCACTGCATGAGCTAAAGAGATACTTGTTTATGCCATATCTGCTACAGAACAAATCCTGCTAAAACTTATAAACTGCTGGGTTGTTCTAAACCTCAATTATCATACAGATCAGACCACTTAAGACGCTTTCTACAAAATAACTAATATTACTAAACTATCGAATTGCCTGACGAAGTGTAGCAGCGGCGCACGAAACGTTGTGATCTTTTAGATCCCTTGTTGGCCATACATTGCGAGACAAACGAATGTCACTAGCGATATTATTTTCGATACTATATCCGCAATGAGTAATATATTTAACATTACTAAGCTAGTTGTTCTATCGTAGCATCATGGATACAAAATACGATCACTGTCACTGGTGGAGGAGAGAGAAGCTTGCCCTTGCTTGACCACAAGACTGTTTGTCCGTAGCTTATCAGAGGTGCCACACAGTCCCTCTCTTAGAAAAAAGGACCTGTTCACATTCATATTCAACGTATGCACCGTGTTTACACTTCGCCACAGTAAGACTACTATGTTAGTGGCTACAGGCTTGTTCACACCTTAATTGTGAAATGGTGTCAGATTTAAATACTATAAATTACTATGGTCTGACGATAAATTAGGTTCTGATGAAATGAGTATGTATCACAAGAAAATCAAGCAACTTCAAGAGTAAAATATAGTGTACAAATAGTTTATTTAAGAGCCATCGGCTCAATATAGATAAACATGCAAACAAATGACAAAGTAAGTGATTTGGAATCACTATGAAATTAAAGTATAGGAGTATATCCTAACACTGTATATATAGTCTTATTGGTACTCGATTATATCCCAATATATCACTCCATACTTCCCGGTTCCGACACTTATATATTTCCCAAGGAAAATAGATTACCTGATGACCAAGTCATCCTTCGAGGTATAACATACAACTTCAATCTTCCACTGATTCTAGCCCGGTCCTTGCATATAAAGTAAACTGCCGATTTAGAGTTTGTAAATACCACCTGTTTCTGAATAGGCGGAACGAAATACTCTGGGTGTATGTAGTAACCCGGTGCGATGATGCATGACCTGCTAAGCCTGACCGGCGTATACGACAGCACTGGGCGTTGACTCAACGACTTGACGCGAGTAGGTTGTCTGAGCGTGCCGACTACGAACACATGTCCATTCATTGATGGTGCCTAGGATTATGGCTACGAGCCCAGCTTGTCCAGTTCCGATGTTCAAACAATGATTCAAGATGAGGCGAGGGCTGATGAGGCTTCTACCACGTCGGCCTGTGCTGCCTGGTTCTTGCCTGGTCCCATAGAATAGGGAAAGTCTATGCCAGCAGCAGCATGCTTATAGCCTGTGGCTGTATCATTTACCTTCGTGGCCAACACCCCTCATTCACTCCCAAAATCAGACCATATTCTGAAAGGTCTGACCCTCTCGAGATCTCATATGCCATCTGATTAAACCGCCCTAACTCTTCAATCCACTTTGGCTCTCTCAATAACAACCTCAACATTCTTCGTATTCCTCTCATGCCAAAACTGTCCTATTAACATTCTCCTCATCCTTTCCACACACACAAACAAAGACAGACACCTGCTCTACTAGAGACCCCAGTTAGTTGACCTAGTAAATAGCCACCAACAACATCTATTCAACTAACACCTGTCCATTACATTCTCTGCTTAAACAGGAAATCCCAGTCACATTGTGACATATCTCCCCTTCCTTCAAGAAATTTATATAATTTCAGAAAAAGTTTCAGAGTGGTTTTCTCATTCTATACGAGGAAAATTTGTTTAAAGGAAATTACAAAGATCAATAAAATTATTAAAAGAAAACCTTCTGTTCCTGCTTTACTTGAAATCAACTACTGGTATCTGGTATCCTACTTAAGTAGTCTGCACCGACGTTTTCACTGCCCTTGATAGCTGTGATGCTAAACTGGTACGGTTGAAGCGCCAGAGCCCATCTCAGAATCCTTGAGTTCGCGACTTTTGATTTCGCGATACACTGCAGTGGCTGGTGATCAGTTTCTAGTTCAAAATGCTTGCCGTAGAGGTAGGGTTCGAACTTCTGAACACCCCAGACTACTGCTAAGCATTCAAGTTCCATAACACAGTAGCGCTGCTCTCTTGGTAGAAGTTTCCTACTGGCGTAGGCGATAGGGAACTTCTTCCCTTCCGTCTCTTGTAGCAGAATTGCACCGAGACCATGATCTGAGGCATCAGTCCTCAGGATGAAAGGAAGATCTAAGTCCGGAAGATGGAGGATGGGTTCACTAGCAAGTTCCTTCTTCAAGGTAGTGAAAGCTGCCTCTTCCGCATCTCCCCATTTCACTAGAAGTGGCTTTCCTTTCTTTGTTCGGTCAGTCAGTGGTACTGCTAGTGCTGCAAAGTTGGGAACAAACCGCCTGTAATAACCCACAAGACCTAGAAAGGATCGAAGTTGCTTTTTGGTCTTAGGTCTCGGAGCTCCCTGAACTGCATCGACTTTGTCTTGCACTGGTCGAAGCTCCCCTTGACCTATTCGATGACCAAGAAATTCGATACTTACACATCCTACTGTGCACTTAGTAGGCCTCGCCGTCAAGTTTGCTCTCCTCAGTCTCTCGAACACCTCACGGAGGGTATCTAAATGCTCCTCAAAACTTACTGTATGGATCAAAATATCATCAATGAAATTGTCTACACCATGCACGCCACGGAGCAAAACCCTCATGATACGACTACAGCTTGCCGGAGCATTAACTAGCCCAAATGGCATGCTTCGAAATTGATACAAACCATCCGGTGTCACAAATGCGGTCAATTCCTTGGCTTCCTCTGTTAAGGGTACTTGCCAATACCCTTTGGTTAGATCAATCTTTGTGAAATACTTGGCCCTAGAAAGTTTTGCAAATATTTCTTCCTGATCAGGTATCGGTTCTGCATCAGTTACGGTAACTTGATTTAACTTACGATAATCACAACAAAACCTGATCGTCCCATCTTTCTTCTTTACCAACACTACCGGGGATGCATAAGGAGAAGACGAGGATTCAACTATGCCAACGTCTATCATCTTCTGAACCTCCTCCGTCACCTTACCTCGCAAAGCATGTGGTAATGGGTACGGTTTACTCTTAATGGGTTCCTTACTGACGAGTTTAATGTCATGCTTACCTAAGTTTGTCAATCCCGGCATATCAGTCAAAACTTCTTCATACTCCCGTAAAAGAGAGTTGACCTCCTCACGCTGGTTATCATCTAGATGTGGACTGATCTGCACATCTTTGAGAGATTCTGTTGGGGTAAGATTGGGGAGATGAAGAATATCCTTTCTCGAAGAATGGTTTACATCTTCATTCTCTCCTTCGCTACATTCCTCAGACAAGCCATCATCCACAACAGAGACACCAGCAACATCAAACCCACCTGCACTCTCCTCTCTCCTGTAGTACTTCTTCAGAAGATTTGCATGGAAGGTTTTTATCTTTCCATCCTTATCAATTCTGTAGTCCATTTGTCCTTTCTTCTCTACCACCTTGAAGGGTCCTTTCCAGTGCATCAACAGTTTGTTGTTGTCACTCGGAAGTAGAAGAAGGACTTCATCATCAACTTCAAACTTTCTCTCCTTTGCTTTCTTATTGTACTGTCTCCTGTACCTCTCTGCCGATTTGCTGAGATTCTGTTGGGCAACTTCACAAGTCAATTGCAGCCTGTCTTTCAGATCCAATACATACTGATATGTAGTCTTGGTATCCGATTCATCAACCTCTCCAGTCCACAGCTCCCGTAGGATAGCAAGAGGGCCTCGAACTGCTCTCCCAAACAGGAGTTCAAAGGGTGAGAATCCCGTACTCTCCTGCACTGACTCTCTGTAAGCAAACAAGAGGGGGTTCAAATACCTACCCCAGTCCTTGGGTCGTTCTTCACACATCTTGCGGAGCATAGACTTCAAGGTACCGTTGAAACGTTCAACCAGCCCATTGCAAGCGGGATGGTAGGGTGTAGTCGTCATCTGACGGATGGAGAATAGACGACTGACTTCCTTCATCAACTCTGAGGTGAATTGGCTGCCCCGGTCTGTCAACACCTCTCGTGGTATCCCCACCCTGGAGTAGATGTCCATCAGTGCCTCTGCAACTGTCTGTGCATCAATCCTGCGAAGTGCTACTGCTTCTGGGTAACGTGTAGCATAGTCTACAACGGTAAGAATGTACCGATTACCTTTACTAGTAGCAGGTTCTATCGGTCCAACCAGGTCCATCGCCACACGTCTAAAAGGTTCATCGATGAGAGGGGTTGATCCCAGAGGCACCTTCGTAACCTTCCACTTAGGCGAAGTACGCTGACATGGTCCACATGACCGACAATACCGCACTATATCTGCATGCATACCTGACCAGAAAAAGTGCATCAAAATCTTATCACGGGTCTTTTTAGTTCCAAAATGACCACCAAGAATAGACTCATGAGCGAGTCTCATTACCTGTCCTCTCAACTTACCAGGCACCACTATTTGCAAGATATTGTCCGCTCCAGGTTTCAAGTCTACGTATTCTCTGTACAGCACTCCCTTGTTGTAGAGAAAACGAGAAGAGTTTCCTTGCCGACTTATCTTCTTTTCTCCACTTCCAGCGAGTTTCCTGGAAGCATCCAGTGCATTGTCCTCCTTCTGGGCCTGGATTAGATCATCCACAGACACAATGTCATCCAGTGAATCCGGCACTTGAAGGGGAGGCCTCGTACGTCCTGCCTGCCGCTTCTGTCCTCTTGTCTCTACTGCGTTGGCCTGATGATCGTTTTGCTTCCAGTCTTGGTCTGGGTCAGCTGGTTGCCGGGCTCCATAAATGTTCCCTAGTACAATATCATAAACGGGGGTTAGCACACACAAAGCTTCTGCCTTACCCGTGAAGAAAGGTGTATCTAGCTCGATCGTTGCAACTTGGAAGGTTCTGATCGTCCGATCAATGAGCAAGCAAGTCCGCTGTTCTCCAGTGAACTGCTCCTCCGACACCAAGTCTCGCCGAACAATGACAGTCGTACAACCGCTGTCACGTAGAACATCCACGAGCTTCCCGTTCACCATTCCCTTGAGGACTGGCATCTCTACCGGTGAACCACTCGCTGCTGCTGATAGTACCGGGAGGGTGTCGCCAGATGCTAGCTTCACTCCGGTTCCATCTTCGGTGAGGTTTTCTCTCACGATGAGACTCAAACCCTTCGAGTCATCTGGATGAGCTGTCTCTCTTGAATCAGTAGGTCCTGCTGCAGCATCATGTCTGGCTGATGTATCATCTGCTGACCTGCCTTTGACGAGACTTGATCCCATCTCACGTCGACCTTTCTTTACACTTGGGCAGTTGAAAAAAATATGTCCAAATTTATTACAAGTGTAACATTTCTTGTTCGAAAGATTAGAGTTGGTTGGATTCTCCGACCTACTTGATCTTTTATCACCACTTGAACTACTTGTAGTAGAACTGTTTGGACTCTTAGTATTATTTGAACTGTTAGAACTGGACTGCTGGGCTTTCACCCTTCTTACCCTCAAATCTGTATGAGCATCATTATATTGATCAGCTAGAGTTAATACTTCTGTAAGCTTTCCAGGATGACGTTCCTTAACGAACATTAGTAATTCCTTACTGCTTGTGTTAAATATCTGTTCCTGGATGAGCAGACTCTTCAGACCTTCAACACTGTCATCATAAGAGCTAAGATCAATCCATCGATCTAAGTATTTCTCAATTCTATGGGCATATTGAACGTAGGTTTCCCCCTGATGGAGTTTAGCATACCTAAACTTAGTCCTATACCCTTCTTCCGTAAGATCATATCCTTTTAGAAGTGAGGATTTAACTATGTCATACTCCTTAACCTGGGAAACTGTAAGCCTTGAAATAATATCCAAAGCCTTACCCGACATCAAAGCACAAATTGCGAGTGCCCAATCTGACTTATCCCACCCTACAATTACGGCATGTCTCTCAAACCTAGACAAATAACTGTCAATATCATCCTTTCCTTCTTGGAAAACTGGAAGAGGAGGAATACTGGGCCTACTACGTGGGTGCCCCGACTGTGACCTAGGTCCCGTCCCATTAGTTTTCCTTAGTTCCTCTAGTCTAATCTGTTGAGCTACTACTTCAGCCTCGGCACTCCTTGCCGCCGCTCGTTCATCTCTAGCTTCACGCACACACTCATCAACATATGTTCTCAATTCATTCCCCTCCAACTTAAACTCTCTCCCTTGTGTAATAAACTTATCTCTCTCCCTTGTGTAATAAACTTATCTCTCTCCATACTGCAGGCCACACCAAGGTAAATTTACAAACCTGCCAAATGTAGACAATTTATGCAGCGCACACGTCACCACGCACTCAGCTCTGGCACAGGCACGTAGAGAAACCTCCCTGCCCCGACCTGCACTTGCACCACCGTCCGAACAGTCTTGAACCTACAATCACTGTAAACTGGAGAGAAAATCAAGTTTTCATTATTACACAAAGACAATCACAAGACATATTAACCAATGATAACAATCTAATCATTATAACCTAACCTATCAAATAGACAAAATATTTTGTCCCTTCGTGGTCACCAATATGTCAGATTTAAATACTGTAAATTACTATGGTCTGACGATAAATTAGGTTCTGATGAAATGAGTATGTATCACAAGAAAATCAAGCAACTTCAAGAGTAAAATATAGTGTACAAATAGTTTATTTAAGAGCCATCGGCTCAATATAGATAAACATGCAAACAAATGACAAAGTAAGTGATTTGGAATCACTATGAAATTAAAGTATAGGAGTATATCCTAACACTGTATATATAGTCTTATTGGTACTCGATTATATCCCAATATATCACTCCATACTTCCCGGTTCCGACACTTATATATTTCCCAAGGAAAATAGATTACCTGATGACCAAGTCATCCTTCGAGGTATAACATACAACTTCAATCTTCCACTGATTTTAGCCCGGTCCTTGCATATAAAGTAAACTGCCGATTTAGAGTTTGTAAATACCACCTGTTTCTGAATAGGCGGAACGAAATACTCTGGGTGCATGTAGTAACCCGGTGCGATGATGCATGACCTGCTAAGCCTGACCGGCGTATACGACAGCACTGGGCGTTGACTCAACGACTTGACGCGAGTAGGTTGTCTGAGCGTGCCGACTACGAACACATGTCCATTCATTGATGGTGCCTAGGATTATGGCTACGAGCCCAGCTTGTCCAGTTCCGATGTTCAAACAATGATTCAAGGTGAGGCGAGGGCTGATGAGGCTTCTACCACGTCGGCCTGTGCTGCCTGGTTCTTGCCTGGTCCCATAGTATAGGGAAAGTCTATGCCAGCAGCAGCATGCTTATAGCCTGTGGCTGTATCATTTACCTTCGTGGCCAACACCCCTTATTCACTCCCAAAATCAGACCAAATTCTGAAAGGTCTGACCCTCTCGAGATCTCATATGCCATCTGATTAAACCGCCCTAACTCTTCAATCCACTTTGGCTCTCTCAATAACAACCTCAACATTCTTCGTATTCCTCTCATGCCAAAACTGTCCTATTAACATTCTCCTCATCCTTTCCACACACACAAACAAAGACAGACACCTGCTCTACTAGAGACCCCAGTTAGTTGACCTAGTAAATTGCCACCAACAACATCTATTCAACTAACACCTGTCCATTACATTCTCTGCTTAAAAAGGAAATCCCAGTCACATTGTGACAAATGGGTATCCACACACATTACCATTTCATTAGGCGTTCATTCATATCGTAAACATAATCCTATTCTTCTACCGTTTCTATACCTTCTAAATGGTAATAGTATAGTAAAACATTGAAATAGTACACACTTATGTAATTGCAAAACTTATTAATTCATTATACAAACAATATACCGGTGATATATATGTATCTGAAAACTAAAGTAAATCAGAATGACAGCCCCTTTAAAGTGTTGGGAGCCCCTAAGAATTGATGTCAAAATTGCACTTAAACTATCATAATGTGTAAGAGGATGTCATTTAAGGCACACTGCTGCAAGGATTTTCAAAACAAATGTGTTCGAAGTCGAATATTGATGACAAAATACAAAATCTAGGTTTTCTGCGAACAACAGAAAACCCAAATTATGTATTCTTTGATCAATATTTGTCTTCAAACACATTTTTTTTTCCGGGGGGGGGGGGATCTTCGCAGAAGTGTGTCTGAAATGACATCCTCTTTGAATTCACAGTATGATAATTTAAGTGAATTTTGGAGATCAAATTGTTGCCGATTTTAGAGCCCCCAACACTTCAGAGGGGCTGTAACACACCCATCCAACTCTTGCGATGCACATTCAGAGCCAACGCCTATGCACAAGCAAATACGGAGATTTGCTACACTACTGCGGCTGATCATCTAATAACACAGAGTCAATGAGAAGTTCGGACTTTGAAATGAGATCTCAGCCTCCATTCATATCTCACGTACAAGTAGAAACCATAACGGCAGATTTTGCAGTCTTCATCTTAACTCGGAATTTTGACCACGACCTCGTCTTCAAACAAAAAAATGAATCACAGTACAATTGTCGAGTCAAGTCTCAGTTATAACGTAATTACATAAATGGGAGAGATCAGATTAGGGAGACGGAATATATTTAAACGGCAAATGTTACCTAATCGCATCAAATTCATTTGTTTTCATTTAAGTGGCACTATGTTGTCCTCAAAGCACCCAAACAGCAAACGTTTTACATGAAATAGCATTTCCAACTCATACCCTATCAGAAAATGAAAGAAATATTTGGGGGTTAAACAGCCATTTTGAAGAGTATGGAGATTCAAAATAGGTAGTTTTCTGACAATTG
>JAVYIG010011669.1:0-59006 GCA_035222895.1 Strongylocentrotus droebachiensis | reverse complement strand
TACCGCTGTTGAACGGGTTGTCATAATTACTAATCAAGACTGGACTTGGGTAGTTTATATATCTCACGATTGGTGCCTATTGTTTCGTGTGTTGGGTAAACGAGCGACAGTGCAAAACTAGAGGCAAAACATAAACCGAATCTCTAGGTACTGTTTAAGTGCTACCTTGAAATGCACAATATAGAGAGCTAGAGAGAGAGAGAGAGGGGGGGGGGGGGGGGGAGAGAATGAGAGAGAGAGACTACATTATGATCTTACCCTGTATTTCTTAACAGCGTTCCATCAGCCCATCGGAAAACACTTTCATTGCTCAGATCATCAAGCCCAAACCAAAATCTTCCGTCTCCAATATTTCCAAATCGATTTCTCACTGCTGACTGTATATTATCATGAAAAACATTTAAACAAGAAATATTTATAGTGGCTTTCTCGATATGGATGACAGATTGAAACTAGTAGTTATATTAGAAAACCTACGAAAATAGCATCAATATGATCAAGGAGACCTTGATATAAAAGGGTCGTGATATTCGGTTGAAGCTTGAAAGGCACAACCCCATCGTGGTTGATTGAATTCAACTGGTTTATGAACAAGAACATGTCACGCACCTCAAGGCTGGTACTGAGTCGATTTTCTCAAAGTAACCGAAATAAATTCAAATATTGAAACAAACTATAAAATAGATGAAGGAATAGGGTTGAGTTGATTACAGTCTCGCTGATGACAGTGTTTCTAAATACACTGTTGGTCATAATGGTGGAATAATTATTTTTACCCCAGTTTAGGGAAGGATTTAAAAAAATTATTTATTTCTAATAGATCTAGATAATGGCATACATTCTCAGATTTTATTGAATATTAATTTGCGAGTGTTTGTTTCGCGTGACTGCTAAATCATATGTGTGCTACTATGCTAATCAGCTAGGGAACCTACGTCCTTAAATCATAATTGACAGTAACGAGGCTATTGCTTAGCCCCTGAATCATGACTGTACGCAGTGTTTGCTAGGGTACGCGGCCGCCCCCACAAATCCCCCAAAACGAAGAAAATGCAATAAATTTTCAAAAATTCATTGCATTTTCCCCCGTCCCCGAAGAGGAAAAATACCTCTGTGTGGCCATGCCTTAAACCATAATGCATGACCACACAGAGGAATTTTTCCTGTTGGGGGCCGGGGGAAAATGCAATGAATTTTTGACAATTTATTGCATTTTCTTCGTTTTGGGGGATTTGTGGAAGGGGCTGCGTACCCTAGCAAACACTGCGTACAGTCATGATTCAGGGGCTAAGCAATAGCCTCGTTACTGTGAGGCCCCAGGATAAAAATCGTGTCGATCAGCTATATATTAGTGCCCTTTTGTGAGGCATTAATCCTCATTACTGTCAATTAAACTTAAGGACGTAGGTCCCTTAGCTGATTAGCATAGTAGCACACATACGATTTAGCAGTCACGCAAAACAAACACTCGCAAATTAATATTAAATAAAATCTGAGAATGTATGCCATTATCTAGATCTATTAGAAATAAATAATTTTTAAAAATCCGTCCCTAAACTGGGGTAAAAATAATTATTCCACCATTATGACCAACAGTGTACATAATACACAGAATGTCTTCGTGTTGAATAATCTAAAGATTAGGAATAAACTACAAGAATCTAAGGAAGTTCTATTCTTCTAATAATGACTCCGTCAATATTTTTCTTCTCTTGTACCTTTAAAGGTAGTGTATCCCTTCTGCAGCCAACATCAAATTCTGTAGAACTTTGCAGGAATTATGAATATGTCACGTATGTCCTATCTGTGAAATTAAACGTTAGCAAGGAAACCCGTTTACTTTCTGGCTTCACTGTCAGACACTAAATTCGATTCGACAACCCACGGTCGTTTTTTCTCACAAAAATACATTTTAAAGCCATTTCGTTTTGAGGGAAGTTCTAAATTAGTATTATCTTTCAAATGCCGTTGGAATTTAATCTTTTAATTGTTGTGACCTGCAAATGTGACCTTTAGAGACACAAACTCTGTGTAGGGCCTGTTTCTTTAAAAGTTATAAGCCTAATCGGAGGTGATCATGTACAGTCATTGCATGAAAGCGAGTATTTGTGGCCTTGTATGCTTTATCCAGTCTGACAAAACACGACTTACATAAATAATTGATGTTTTTAACTGCGCAAGCTGTCCACCTATTTGATGACAATATTCCCGTGCATTGAAAAGGCTTGTGTCGAAGGTTGACATTGAATAATGCACGTTTTGCACTCCTGTTAAATATGTCCATTGTCCAGTTGGTACTGCGAAAGAACAAATGAGAAATATCCTATTTAAGCAAAGGCCTCTAAAAACAAAAGAAAAGAAGACAACAAAAATACTAGTGTGCCTTCTTGGTCGTCCGAAGAAAAAAACAAATGATAACGTTGTGGTAAAATGACATTTGCAGTACGGACAATAAATTTGCAACATTCAGTGAGGCGTTGCTAGGTTCCCGAGTGATAATCCTGCGGCTTGGGGCACTCATCTCCGTCCTCGCATTGAACACATATCATGTGACAAAATGTTTTGATATGTGAAATCCTTAAGAATCGCGAACAAATATTTATTATCTTGTCTTTTTTAACAGGATTGTTCAGACAGCCCTCCCCTCTTTGGAAATGATTTAGCAACGTCCCTGCTATCAGTATCAGGGCATGCTCTCCACGGATTCACCTTGTTATTGACTGTACGCTCTCCAGGCGCTCTCTATACTCTCCTAAAAATGAACCTTACCTTGTGGTCTTTCACAGATGTACGGCAGTGTGTCCCCACAAGATCTACCGTCCCATTTGCCATGTCTGTTAGCGTCATTCCCATCAGACCACAAACACGCGCAGGCTCGCCAGGTAGAAGTACTCGGCTCACCAGGAGCCCAGATAGGGTTACTAAAATGTAATAGTCAATATTACAGGTTATTCGGGTCATGTAATAAATAATCTTGAGCTTGTTGATAACAACATTTAATTGTTTTCTTGCTGTGTTTCTACGCTATAAGAGAAACAAATTTGTATTAACAATTTAAAGGATGACGAAAACCATGTAAATAGTAAACAGTTGTAAAAAAAGGAATATGAAAAGAGCAATGTTGGCATCAATGGCGGCAAAATTCCATTATGCCACGCCAGTAGCGTACGCAGGAATTTTTCTAGGGGGGGGGGGGGGGTATTTAAATTTCGCAACGACTCAGCCAGCCGCTGAATAAGGTCAGCCATTTGCATAATTTGTTTTAAATAATAATAATTAAAACAAAAAAAAGGGGGGGGGGGTGTTACACCCACAAATGTAATAACACTTTACCCACAAATGTAATAATTTCACCCACAAATGTAATAACCACTTTACCCACAAATGTAATAATTTTGAATCAACCACAAATGGGGGTGTTAGACCCCCAAATGTAATAACGCCCACAAATGTAATAACACTTTACCCACAAATGTAATAACACCCACAAATGTAATAACACTTTACCCACAAATGTAATAATTTCACCCACAAATGTAATAACCACTTTACCCACAAATGTAATAATTTCGAATCACCCACAAATGTAATAATGACTTTACCCACAAATGTAATAAATTTGAAGTGATATTTTGTCGAATTTGTTCAAAACTAAAACCCTGTAATAAAGCATGGGTATAGCGCGCAGTCTTTACTCCAGACCCGGTTATTTCAAAAAATTAAAAAATCTTCAAATCTAAGACCCCATAATCCTCTTCCTGTGGAATAACATGAGAATCGAGCGTAGTCTTTCCTCCATACACGGTTATTCAAAAGTTAAAAAAAAAAAAAAAAAAAACTTTTAAACTAAGACCCCACCATCTTCCAAACTAAGACCCGGTAATAAAGCATGGGGTTAGAGCGTATTTTTTCTTCCAGACCCGGTTATTTCAAAACTTTTTAAAAATCTTCAAAAATAAGACCCCATCATCTTATTCCTGCGGAAGAACATGAGTATTGAGCGTAGTATTTCCTCCAGACCCGGTTATTCAAAAGTTTAAAAAAACAAACAAACAAAACAAAACAACAAAAAAGCCTTTTAAACTAAGACCCCTCCATCTTCCAAATTAAGACCCGGTAATAAAACATGGGATTAGAGCGTAGTCTATACTTCAGACTCGGTTATTTAAAAAAAATGAAAAATCTTCAAACTAAGACCTCACCATCTCATTCCTGTGGAATAACATGGGTATAGAGCGTAGTCTTTCCTCCAGACCCGGTTATTTCAAAAGAAATAGAAATTTAAACAAATCTTCGAAACTAAGACCCACCATCTTATTCATCTTTTTTCATTTAAAAATAAATTACATTATTACATATGTGGATACAACACGTCACAAATAAATGATTGGTCGGCGGTCACATGAACTGACGAATCAGTCAAAATGGTCCATATATATAACACACAGAGGAGGGACTGATTCGATGGTTCGTTGACCGTCGACGATTTTTTAATCATGTAAATATTCTAACGCCCACAAATATCCTGGAATTCAATGTTCGTAGAAAAAAAAAGTAATCAAATGAGTGACCTTAAATGTATTGAAATATTGACGTTGATTGTTTTATGCATGTGATTATGAAATATGTTCACGATATGTAACATAATATATATATATATATATATATATATATATATGTTCGCTATAAGTGACATTGAAACGTTGGATTGCGATGTTATATTTTCATGAGTGCGTGAATGAATTACCTTTCTTCATGTGATGAACGTATCAATTACTTATACTGAAGACTACTAATTGGTACGCGGTACACGGTGTGAATTCATGAGAACGAAATTTATTCAAAGGCAAATACAAACAAAACACATTTATATTACAGTTTTCCCTACTTCTGAAACACTCAAGCAGCTATATAAACAAGAACAAGTCTGAAATGATTACCGGGTCTTAATTTGGAAGATGGAGGGGTCTTAGTTTAAAAGGTTTTTTCTTTGTTTTGTTTTGTTTTGTTTTGTTTTTTTGTTTTGTTTTTAACTTTTGAATAACCGGGTCTGGAGAAAAGACTACGCTCAATACACAACGGTTAAATGATTTTATGTTGACAGCCTGTCTGGAATCTCCGCAAAATGCGAAAAATTGAACAGCGTCGATTTTTTTTTTTCCATTTAAAATTATTAAAAAACTTGAATTCGGCGTAAATATTCACAATTGAATGACACACGCCCTTAAAACTAAAACAACAACAACAACAGTTCTTCCACAGGAATAAGATGATGGGGTCTTAGTTTTGAAGATTTTTAAAAAGTTTTGAAATAACCGGGTCTGGAAGAAAAACTACGCTCTAAACCTCTTTATTACCGGGTCTTAGTTTGGAAGATGGTGGGGTCTTAGTTTAATTTTTTTTTTTTTTTTTTTTTTTTTTTTTAAACTTTTGAATAACCGTGTCTGGAGGAAAGACTACGCTCGATTATCATGTTATTCCACAAGAAAAGGATTATGGGGTCTTAGTTTTGAAGATTTTTTAATTTTTTGAAATAACCGGGTCTGGAGTACAGACTGCGCTATACCCATGCTTTATTAATGGGTTTTAGTTTTGAACAAATTCGACAAAATATCACTTCAAATTTATTACATTTGTGGGTAAAGTCATTATTACATTTGTGGGTAATGTCATTATTACATTTGTGGGCGATTCAAAAGTATTACATTTGTGGGTGAAATTATTACATTTGTGGGTAAAGTGTTATTACATTTGTGGGTGTTATTACATTTGTGGGTAAAGTGTTATTACATTTGTGGGCGTTATTACATTTGGGGGTGTAACAGGGGGGGGGGGGGGGGTTCTGTATTTTTTATTTGTATTTGTATGGGTATCGCCAAATGTGTTATCCTGTTTTAAATGTGTTTCGTTTTGATATATACTTTTATATGTGTGTTTATTTCATCATGTGTGTTAGCAAGGACGTGTGTGTGTGTGTTTGTGTGTGTATGCGTGCATGT
Organism: Strongylocentrotus droebachiensis; assembly: GCA_035222895.1. NCBI lineage: Eukaryota > Metazoa > Echinodermata > Echinoidea > Camarodonta > Strongylocentrotidae > Strongylocentrotus > Strongylocentrotus droebachiensis. Next base: position 53,007 of record JAVYIG010011669.1, on the reverse strand, counting down.
AATGTTTGGAGGGTGTAAGTGTGTTAGGCGGTGCGTGTGTGTGTGTGTAGACCGTTTTTGAACAGCAAAAGGTAAAGGCATAGAATATCACCTTATTTGAGTTTCATCAATCCAGGTGAATGGCTCAACATCCGCGCTTCGACTTAGACCGAACCAGTAACAAGAAGGCGTTGAAAGGGCAGGCGATACAAACGATGTTAGGAACGTCTGTATAACAATTTAAAAAAAATCATTTAACATAACACTGAGCAAAAGATGGATGCATTGAATACGACATACCATAAAGAGTCTTCTCCCGTCGTATAATGTTGAGATTTGGATCTCGTGAAAAAATTTGTTGAAAGCTTATTGATCTCCTATCAGATTGTTAAAACATTTTCTTCAGTCTTCAAGGGAAAAATAGGAGGACACAGCTTGGGGTTATCTTTCCAAATTGACTGATTTATTTTCCCATTCCGATAGGGCCGTTCTCTTTTTTGAACTCTCATTGTTCTGTTGTTTTGAAATTTAAAAAGGTGAAACTTGTTGTTCTTTTGAAATTACGATAAACGAAACATCATCTGTTTCTTGTAGTCCACACTGATTTTGAATTAAATTAAAATTGACATTTATTTCCGTCTCAAGATATTAACAACAATTGCGGTAAACAGTACACAAATATAAAGATATCATCCAAAACAAAATCAGAGAATCGAAGGGGACGAAACTGTAAGTACTTATGTGAAAATGGGTACATTTATTCCATGTAGGCCTAAACATAGCAAAAGTTTGCGATATACTCATAATGCAGGTGCCTCAAAATGAGCTTTTTGGGATGGCGTTTTTTCCCCTCGGTTGTAAAGAACCGTTTACATTAATTAACGTTACTTTGACACTTTCATATCCGTTTTCTTGTGCATTACATTATTAATTTGACAGCATGTATGGCATACGGTAAACACAATACAATTGATAATCATAACCCATGGAGGAGTCGTGGTCAAGTGGATAAATCTCCGGACTGTGAATCACAAGGTATACCGGGTTAAAATCTCTGCCACATTTTTTAGCAGACATATTAAAGCTTCATTTGCCACACTCGACCCAGCTAAGGGCGAGATCGGCGTGAACGTCCACTGATCATGCGTGTCTACGGCAAGCCGTTTAAACATTTATTCCTATATCTTGATATCAATAATTCAATTCTTAATATCACGAATTACCATTGCTTTAAAACAGAAAATCATATATATTGTTATCAAGAAATAGGAATAAATGTTAAAACGGCTTGCCATAGACACGGATGATCAGTGGATGTTCACGCCGTTCTCGTCCACTCAATTTAAAAGTCCCTAATGTGGGGCTCCATGATTGTCAACCCTGACGGATAAGAACCCACTGTTAGCAGTAATCGTATCAATAAATCAAACACTTTCTTTTGGCACATGCATGATATAATGCTATTCATTATACCGAGTCGCTATGAAAGTGAGAAATGTGACGACAATTGAGTGCATAGTTTTTTTTTTAGTATGCTTAATCTGGAAATAGACGCTGTAGTTCATAGAATTACCAGGGAGGAAAGAAATGTGATCATACGTACATGTAATAGCTGCAATCATACTTACATTAAGTTCTGCTGATCCGAGAATTGCCAATCTTCCTCCATTATTCGAACACTCTGTCTTGGCTTGATCAAAAGTGTTCCTATCTCCCATGAAGCGATAAAATGAATGCCCGAACTGGTGCCAAGAACAACGTGAATCTGCGAAATGAAACGCTGATTATTTGTACTGATAAACTATTATTTTTTTGACCAAAAGTGTTCTTTATTGGTAAGACATTAATCAACATTTGTCACTCTTCACCCAGGTACTTGTTAATGGTAAGAAAGCTGTGAGCATCGAATTCCGTATTCTAAGCCGGGGTAATAATAAAGCGCCTTGACCACCATGCGTCGTCAAATTGACCACTGGTGAACCTTTCCCGTCTAATGAACCAGCAGCAGCATAAACACGTAGCGAAGATAGAACTAAAAAGTTGAATCGCAGGCTTGCTATACTTTCTTAATCATATTCTTCTCCCGACATCTCAAAAAACGAAAGACAAACTTTGAAATATCTGAAGATTAAATTCTCCCTCGTCATTCTCCCAGTGGTGAAGTCAAGTGCCCGGCCGAACGGACAAAAGCGACAAAATTGATCCCTTTTAAATAGTGGGGTATCCAGACCTTGGCCTCGTGGGAGGGGGGATGGAAACCATGTGTGATATATAGTGTATGTTTCGATGCCTTGGTTTGCGTTTCGTGGGGGGGGGGGTAGGAAGAGCCCATAATCTGGATCCATTTCCCCTATTCTGCTTGCTCATCATGACATTTAAAGGGCAAGTCCACTCCAAAAATAATTAACTTACAACAGAAGCAGAAAAATCAGACAAACCAATCAAAAAAGGTTTGAGCAAAATCAGATAACTATTAACAAAGTTATGAGTATTTGAACAAGAATGTAAAATCATGGAACAATGTAAATCACTACACAAATTGCCAATTTGGTTATCAGTTTGTGACGTCATGTCCTCAGTATTTATCAATTGGTTTTTTTATATTTTAATCCCATTAATTTCCCTTTTTGTATTGATTTTTATATAAAAACTTTATCCAAACTCACATTTTTCATGATTTAACTGAAAAAACTATTCCATATTAGTACATCCACACGAAAACATATTTATTATCAATTTAACTTGGATGCTCGTGTGAAGATTAAAATTCTTAGGGGGGAATAGGAAATTATTATAATCAATATAAAGAAAACAATAAGTGGATCGTGAGGCAATGACGTCACAGACTCATGAGTCTTGTGATTTTCAAAGTTTTTCATGTCATTAAATATTCATAACTTTCTCATTAGTAACCAGATTTTGCTCAAACTTTTTTTGATTGGCTCGTAGTGATCTTTCTGCTTTTATTGAAAGTAAGGTATTTTTGACTGATCGCTACTTGTTTTGTTAATGTTTTTTATAAGGTGATGCATTTTGTTTCCTTGTTGGACATCTGTCATTGGGCATATTGCTCTTTGGTTCTCCTTCACGTTGACTAGTTTTTTCAAGATAGATTACCTTTTGGACGTTGGCAAATGTGAACCCGCTGATCGGTACAACTGCTGTCCTCCCACTGTCCTTGATAACCAGACCTTAGCCGTATGCACCTCCCTTGCCTTGGTGTTGAACGGAAGTTTGAATACCTTATACAAAAGGGAAATAGGTAATATAGAGTAATGACCCTTATTATGTGCTTGGAAAATGTCATGAATTATTTCATATCAGTACGTTAATCATTATTATTATTATTATAATTAGTATTAATATTATCATTAACATTATTATTAATAATTGTATGACATTTTAAACTATCATCACTATTTTAATAATTGTTATTAACATTATTTCACCACTTTTGTATTATTTTTATATTTTCATTATTATATTTATTACAATCGTATCAGATTGAATATTCCACGCAGCAACCGAACACGCTTTTGCCAATCATCCGTACCCTACTCACGTTCAACAAAATTCTTAATAGAGAATATAAACTATATTTATCTCCTTAAACTTATTTACACACCATCGTTTAAGTAACAGAAGTACAGGATTTTTGACATGAACCGAAGATGAATAATACCATAGATATCATAAATACAGATGTACGCAAGAGCAGCAGAGAACGTAAAGTGTAAAAAAAAAAATACACTACACGAGAAATGAAGGAAGAGAAGACAAACAAATTAAGTAGCGGCTAATAATGTTTGTATGAGGAATGAAGTTTGGGAAGAAGAATAATACTGAGTGGAGTTACGCCCCTTTTGTTTTGTGAACAGATAACATAAGTTAAGATGGTTTTATGTATAGGCCTACATGTACGTGTTTCTGTCTCGATTTCTCCTACTGCCTGTTATTGCTGGTGGAAAACACATTTGTGGACAAGAATAAATAAATTATAAAATTATAATTTTTTGTTTTGTTTATTACCATTACATACCCACTTAAAAATCATGCCAAAGATGTATTCATAAAATATCCAAAGCATATTCATAGATTTTATGTTTTCTTAGTTAAAGTCTGAGAGCAAAACATTTTGTTTGCATCCAATCACCATTTCACTATTATATATGTCTTGGGCAAGATTGACCTCATCCCTCGAGTAAGCATCGCTTTTCATGCTGTGACTACAAATAACGAATGTATTCGAAAGTAAGAAAAACATCACAAACCTAATAAATATGTTTTCGATATATTGATATTTAAAGTAGAATCAAATTACCCTGATAGGCTGTTGTTTATCCAGGTGTATAAACCGTCTCCATCCATGTCATTCAGGCCAATCCAGTAGTTATATCTTCCATCACTAGCTTTCAGTGTAAACGTGTTCAGAAACGCCTTTCAAAATGGACAAAAACGTAAGCGATCGAAATGGTCAGGCAAATATTAACGTATTTTGTTATACAAGGACATTGAGTACTACATAATCATAAACCACGCATACTGTTTGGCTGCGCTGAGGCGACGCCACTAATTAGTGGCATCCATCACTGTGAAACTCCTGGGTTTATGATTGGGGTTTGTAGCTAATGATACGAATTTATTCTCATATCGTAGACCTGTATTATGAAAGAATATTTGTGATCAATGTTTGTATCTCGTGCATAAGTGATATGCATTGCACTAGCTCGGTACAATCTCAAGTAATCGGGATAATGACAAGTTTCGTTCATTATCCGAATGTTAATAAATCCTGCCTGTACTTGCAAACATTAACTGTTTGTTTGCAATTGTTAAATTTGTTATCATAAAACTACTGAAATTGTTGCTCCTTCTGTTCGTCATTGATGTGGGTTTTTTTTTGGCAACTATTGTAATTAATAATATTTACATTTTTACCTTTGTTGTGGCCTTTATCATTAGCTTCATCATTAATCCTTTTTTCTTTCTTTCATTGTTAATTAGTACTAGATATTTCGTTATCTGATTACTTGATTATCAACTGTTGGAGCATTTTCGTTATAATTTTACTGTTAAAGGTAACAACATTCAACAGCGATGTAGTTAAGTTAAAAGGAAATATGTAGAAAATCAACCACTTACGTTTTGTTCGTTGGAAGTGATAACAGCTAGGTCTCCGCCTAATGATCGACAATATGTCATAGCATCGCTATATGATCTACCATAGTTCACGATGAGATACTGGTTGTTACCAAACTCCAACCAATCAGGCGTGTTGCATATCTGAGCACTTCCTGCATCGAAACAATGAAGCAGTAAAAATATAAGAAAATACTTGTTCTTGCTGTATATTGTATATGAAAATTAAAAGTATATACTCTGTATCACATGAAGAAAAAAAGATATCTTGATTTAAAAAAAAAGTCATTTTAGCCCACAAGATCGCAAGAGCCAGTAACCAACCAAACGTTGTTGGCAAAATATTTTTTTTTGTCAATCTGTATTAAGTGTTGTTTATAAAAAATAAGAAAACAGGTGTTCAGGGACGAATCCATGGATGGATGGATGTCTCACAATAGATTAAAACTTAATGAAAAAAAGACAGAGATGATGGTTCTTGTATCTCCTAAATTCAGACATCATCTTCCAGATAATATTTCTCTATCTGTATGTAATTCTCAAGTTGAGACATCCGATCATGTACGTAACTTAGGGGTGATATTTGATTCTTCGTTGTCCAATAGCAAACAAGTCACTGCTTTGAGCCAATCTCTGAATTTTCACCTTTACAACATTTCAAGAGTGAAGAGATTTTTGACAGAAGAAGTGTGTCATCACGCTGTCCGTCCGCTAGTCCTTAGTCGGCTGGACTATTCCAATTCCCTCCTCATTAATGCCCCAGTAACTGAAGTTCAAAGACTTCAGCGTATTCAAAACCGTGCTGCTCGTGTTGTTCTTCGAGCTAGGAGACAGGATCATGCATCACCCCTACTTAGACAACTTCATTGGCTACCGGTCGAAAAAAGAATAATATACAAAACCGCACTGTTTGTTTACAAATGTACACATAATGTTGCACCTGAATATTTGTCTTCCTTTTTACAATCTTCTAGTCACTCCTCATATAATCTTCGCTCAACTACAGACACAACGGCTCTCCATGTGCCTAGATTAAAATCGAAGATAGGTGAGCGAAGTTTTCACTACAGTGGTCCGGTTACATGGAATAGGTTATACCTTGTGAATTACGCTGTAGTATGTCAATTGAAGTATTTACGAAACATCTCAAAACACACCTATTTACATTGTAATTAACTGCATTACATGTTCTAGCATATTTTTGCTGAGTTTTAATTCATTGATGTATTTGTTTTGTAAAGCGCTTTGATCAGTTGTAAACTGGATATAGCGCTATAAAAGAAACAATTTATTATTATTATTATTATTATCCAGAATTTCCGTAAAGGTTAGGTAAAAAACTAATTAGAGAAACAAAGTATAAATGAGTTATCACATTTTTGATGTGCATTTTGAAGAAAAGGTCCGTATTTCAGGTGCATTTTTGTAGAGGGGTGGACACACGGTCCCCAATCCCTTATACAGACAGAGCATGCAATTGCTACGAAAAAAAAATTACCCAACCAATTCAACAGATAATGCTCAATGGTGAACCATAGACAAGAGGTTGTAAAAACTGTTGGTCCCTGCCTTTCTATTAATATAGAACTTGAAAACGGACACACACACACACACGCGCGCGCGCGCGCGCATACACGTACACACACATACTTCTGATAGGCCTATCGCTCATTCTATTCTTTGTATTTTTCATGTTACACCATTTGTAAATAACATTGTTAACGAAACGCTTTGTATTTTATAGATTTATGTTAAAACATTTTTTGGGAATTCCTACCTTGTCCTGTAACTAGAAACAGAAGTGATATGACTACCCATAGTGTTGTCGTGAGAAGTGACTTCAGAAAATGAACTTTCGAGTATAAAACCTTCATAGTTCCTGATACCAATCCTTGCACTGCCTTAAGATGACGATTCAGCTTGTTCTTCTACAAAATCCAGCAGGGTTGAATTAAATTCCATAGCTTGATGAAGTCAGTCGAAGAACAGTCTTGCAGGTTGCGGCTCAAGTGAGTATATTCCCAGCTTAACAACTGTTTATGTATTCTTCGTATGTGAAATATGAGGTGTGTATTTTAGCAACAATTTAGTTTCGTGTATACTTCCTCAAACTTACAAGTACACTCTTGTAAAATACTTTTGAAGTATGGGGCAATCTATGGCTGTTCATTCAAGGGGTCGGGTCTGCAGACACGGTTGCATTTGCCCCTGAATATGAGATAATGGCTTTGCTGCATGCATTGTGCTATTTACGCAAGGTCGTAATATTGTACAACATTGCCCAAAATGCTATGATGAGTAATTGCGGTATCATTTGAAGCAAACTAATTTCATGAAACAAGGACAATGCTTGACGCTCTAAAATTAACATCAGTAAAAAGTTGTGATCTGTTATATTCTTCCAAGCTGTAAAGAAAAGTAACGTGATTAGTGATTAAACATTTTAATGCGGTGTGATACCTATTTTGAAACTGTGCAAAAAATAACCCCATGACTTGTAGCTCGTGCGAATGTTTTTAGAGATATTGATACTTATTCATTTCGTTTACTTGTACATGACTGCTAAAGTGAGATTTAAAGGCAACACATTTAGTTCTGGTAAAGTTAAACAGATAATTTAATAACCTTTCCCATATATATCAATGGTTTAACGTGGGACAATGTCATTATAGAAAAAAAAGAATCCCCATCAAATTCAAATAGAACGAGAAACCCCTGATAACTTTTAACAGAACAAAGTGTCATGACATATCATTATTTAGTAATCCATATTGGCCTACCAAATTCAGTGTGCAGTGCATGTGATATTTTGCATGAGTGAACACGTCTTCGATATTTTGATGAATAATTAAACCCCAATCGTATGCAAAAATCCCTTTACCCTACTCACATAACTTCTTAACCCTAATTATTTGATAATGTATTCATATTTAAAAAAAATGTTCATTTGTATAATTATTATTATATTTATAATAATTCTTATTTTAATTCATTTGGTATATATATTTTTTTATAGGGGGGGGGGGGGGGGCTGCAGATCAGCGAAAGGAAAAATAAACATGTATCAGGCTCTACTCATTTGCCCATGGTATTTATTTCACGCTGCAATCGCAGAACCAGATCTCAAGTTTGTCTTTAAATAGCTAATGTGAGTGAACATCAGGAAGAAATTGATCCGCGACCACTTTCCGACAGTTTTAATGCAAATAATAACTCACTCTGATAAACAAAATGTTTTTTCAAGGACAATTGGAATTGTCGACATGGGTTAATTTTGTTTTTGTATGCGATTTATTTATCATTAAAGGGGAATCCTACCAGAATATTTCGTTGGTTTTAGATATGTGGCCAGTAGAAGGTGAGGCAAAAATATAAATAAACCTATATATATAGTGATTTTATATAGTTTTTTTAAATTGTTAAATAGAGAGAGGACATGTACCAGAAGTGGAAATCTAATTTTCATTCTTCATTACACTTTTCAATCATAAAGATATTATGAAAATATAACACGCAACTTACAAACAACGACTTCGCCAAATTTCATATAAAAAACTGTTTATTAATATAAACTTCTTTACTATAAGAACAAAATATCGTTGCATGAGTATATAGCAACCGAAACATCCATATTTATTTGTCTCTATCTTGTCTGTGTTGCAACCACCCAATAATGCGTCTTGTAAATAGAGTTATTCCGGCTTGATAAAGTAACATGAAACATATTGTAGTAATTCTAAAAGAATAAAGTATGTACGCACGCCTATCGGCCTATGGAAATACGAATTCTCTCCTTAGCCAAATCAGCTACTAAGAAACTGGACCACAATCACATTTTACCAAAATATTCCATATATAGACATTATATTAAAGATCAGTAATATCATCCATTTTCAAATTACCTTGGATGAATTAAACGTAGAATGAATTATTATATCAAGAGTAGAATCTCATATCTCTGGAAATATAGCTTTAAAATGGAAAAGAGAATGTATTTACTTTTTATTTTACATAAATCATTAATATATGGTTTGACAATGGCCAAGGTGATGAGATTCCTAGGTAATATGACGATGATTTTGTTAAAATTGTGATACAATGTTGTACCTTGTTGTAAAAGAAGTAATTGTTTATGTATTCAAGTAAGTTCATGCTTTGTATATCACAGTAGAAAATTATATTTTATGTATGAAGCAGAATCATATTAATTCTGCAAGATTAGAAATAAAAACGTGTTCCATGAAAGATGGTCATGAATGAGGACGAGGTGAAAAATTTCCCAATTTACATCGTTTTCAGGTTTGCTCCATTGCTATTCTCACCAATGAAAGGATTAATTTAGATGTAATGTTATCATACTTATTACATTCTTTTCCCGCAAGACCCGTCCTAGAATGGGCATAGACGTACAGCAGTTGCGGCTTGATACCTCGATATAGTTGAACGAGAGCATATACATATTATTGAACTCTTGAATACATATATGATGTGTTTATCTCCGAATCATTACAGATTCTCCTGATCCCATTTAGTGTTTAATAATGTACTTGATTAAAATTCTGTAAATACTTTAAATTTCGAAATGCTTCGATTTTTACTGCGTTTTATACCTTATGTTCAGATCCACACAATGCTAGATTTGGGACACATAGGCTCGTATTCAACTCGAATTTTAACTGAATGCTTGGGTTTGACAAAGGAAGCTAGTCTGAGGTCTAAGTTTGCTTCTTAGTAAACGTAATCTTCGACTCCAGGTTAACCTTTATCTGAATTAATTGATTAGATGGCCAACCACAACGTTCAGAAGGGGAACACATAGGACATACCATGTACTTTCATAATTATTTAGAGCAATTTTTTTTCTTAAGTGCATAAATGATATTTTCAATTGTCTTCATTCGACTTAAAACTTGTCATAAATTTAACTTTAATAGTGTTGCAATTATCTTCGAAGGACTGTTAATACGTTTATATAAACATGATTGAAACAAATTCATCTCAATACACAATACAAAATATTTTACGGTACATATTAAAACAATGACAATTTTTGATTACATGGCGATTCATGAACATAATCTATTTTGATATAATATCTCTTAACTTTTCTTTTGTTTCACTCATGTAGTCATAAATATATACATCTTAGATTAAAAAAAAAAAATCTCCATAGACAATATACAGAATGGTACAAGAACATTCCTGGAATGGCACTGGAACGACAGGAACAGAATTTATCATATATTTTCCTATTTGAATTATTCATAATTTGTTTATTCTTATAAAAATATAGATTATGAAAAATATATTAAATCTCTGCACTAAGTTCAAACATGAATGAATAATTGAAATAAGAAGATTAATTGAACAAAACTGAAACTAATACAATGAAAGATATTTTATTTATCAAACAAACAGGCAACCAGAACAACAACGTGAAGCCCAACTGTATTATCATATGAAAGGTCGAAAAAACGAGATGTTTATATTAGGCCTATCAAATAACCCAATATTGCCTAAGTAGAGTTAATTTACCAAGGACACTTCTTGACACTTAATGACACTCATTGACATTTATGGACACATATTGTCATTTATTGACACTTATGGACACTTATTGACACTTGTAGACACTTATAGACACTTATTGACACTTATTGACACTTGTGGACACTTATGGACACTTATTGACACTTATTGACCAACACAAACAAAACATATTCCTTTCTCAGGGAAAAAATCGTCTAAGCAACACATTGTGTAAAACACAGATTTTAACCTTTTGTGTATTTTTAGGATTTATTAACATGATCGCAACTAACTTTAGAAAGATAATTTCATGGGCATGGCGGATTTAGGGGGCAAAGGAGAAAGAATAGCATAATCTTGGGCTTGTGTTTTTTTCCAAAATTTTGTCTCACCAGTACGCCAGGACCTTCTTGTATTCTATTGCTAGAAGTTGACATTTTCATAGACGGAATTCCCTTGTGCTTGACCTTCCTCAGCTGCAGGAGGCACTATGTCGACAGTAAAGTCCCTTTCAGCTTTCAGCTCATCGGCACCATCTTGGACTTGCTCGATTTCGTACGAGCTCTCGCCCGCTGGAGCCGGGGGTGCAGATTCGACGTTCTCATAGGTATGTTTGCTTCGACCGGGACTGTTTTTTTGTACTCGTTGGCATTCTTAAATTAACTCGTAGATGATTACATAGTCTTCCTACATTACGCAAGATAGAAGTAAAAATGTATGAAAACACACCATAGCCGTATAATTATATCATTCTCATATTATATCAGTAGGCCTATCATATCACACCATTTTGTCATAATAAATCACACAGGCTTAATTTTACTTCAAATCACATTGTATGATATCATATCAATGATTATGACGACATACTTGCAAGATTAACATTGGGCATATACCGATTCGGGGGGGGGGGGGGCGGGTTCGGCAAATTCCGATTTACTTTATGCATGTGACACAAACCATCGACAACCGCAGTAGTAGACAATTCTAACATCAGGACCCTAGGACACACATTTTTGTCTTTTTATTTTGCTTTTTGTTAATCTTTCTGCTTAATGTTGGTAGATACTTTCCGACCCCCCCCCCACACATATTCTTCTAATACCTCGGTTTGTATGAAGTACACCCTCTCATTTTGCAGCATCATGACCGTTTGGAAGACATCAACAGCGTCCTCTTCGTTTATCTGTGCGATGCACTCAAGAATTGTACAGAACACACCTGTGCGTTTCTATGTATTGAAATTGACAAATGTATACTTTAAACGATTGCAAAGTCTTAACAAAAGTTGAAAACAATGTCATTCCCTTTTATAAATGTAATGCTTCCTGGGAGAAATTTCAATAGTTTAAACATATTTATGGCTTACACCCAGATGGCCTGGTGGTAGATTCGCTGTCCGGCAAGCAGTAGATGGCAGGTTCAAATCCCGCTGGTTCCAAGATTTTTTCTGACTTGTTTTTCAATTACAGATCGATCAATCGATCTTATTTACTGGGTGTAAGCCACAAATATGTTTAAACTAATGTCATTCCCGTCACATTGTAATATGTGCGAAAATGGCAATGACTTATTACGCTATCCGAACATAATACAATAAGATATTGCAAATATTCTGTTCATTTCTTGAAAGTCTTTTAGATCGTGTTAAACTAATAGGATGATGCGTTAACTGACCACAAGGAAAATAATTGGAGAAGGATCTTAAAGTGGAAAACACTCCGTCCCTTGGATATGACGTCGAATGGACACCCCGATGGACGTTCACAACACACCCATACAACTCTTTATCTCTAGTTCTAACTTTCCGGATGATTTATTGAGAATTATTGAGAAGCATTTTAGTGTTTTGTACCATATATCACCTGTAGTGGCTTATGCACACAACAAATTAGTATTATATCAGGGTAATTTTACTCAAAATACCCCAAAAATAGATAACACTATAGTAAAAATATGGTGACATAGCAAAGAAATATTCTTGTATTTATTTAAAAAGTGGGTTAATTGTCCAATGTGGTGAGTAAATTGCTCCACCTGATTTAGTGAGTAATGCTTTACTTAATCACAGAGTCGGTGATAACAGGATGTACCCCACTCAATGTTTATTTAATCTCATATGAATGCATCGTTAACAAATAATTTCACGCTATATATAACTCATTCACTCAAAATCAAATTGAATCTAATGACTCACTACATGCACGAATTCACTCCACATGAATGCAATAAAAGATGAAGTCATACAATGAAAATGTCATTAAAAAGAGAGATCTTTCTTAAAGGTAAGGATCAGTTCTGGTCCTGCGATTGCATTGTGAAAGAAACTTTGGGGAATCGATCAGAAAAGGTTGATCATCTAGCATATAAGTATTGGTGTGTACTGCAAAGTTGTAGAATCATCAAAATGATAAGAAATTTGGCTCAGTCTTGGTAAAGTTACAAGCACTGTACACAGAAAGATGTATTTGGGACTACAGGATTTCTATCCAGTCCGGATAGATATAATAATGTACCAAATATATCAATTAGTAGGCGGTTTCCCGGCAAAATTTGTATCATCACGTATTAGTAAAAACATATTCTTTCACATGATTGGTAATAAGATCTTCCATTTTATTTTTTGGAGAGGGGGGGGGGGGACGTTTCCAAAACTGGTCTTTACCTTTAAAGTCTAAGTTTGGAGAAGAAAAAAAAGGGTAATAATGCAGCATTTGTTATGCGCCATCGATCTAGTGAACGATTCTGAGGCGCAGAGGGAAATAATTAAAATGCGGCTACATAGAAGAAAGAAGAAAAAAACATGAAGAAGAAAAAAACACGAACAGTACAAGGCATTTGACCTCTGTGCACATGACTTTCAGTATTACAACTTTTAATGGAGAGAATGAACAATAATATGCGATAAAATGAAACACAAAACTTGTAAAGCCACAAAGTAATAGCAGATGGCTTAAATCAATAAAAATTAATATCTACAGGACATCTTGATAAACATAATGTAGGGAGGCAAACTCAAGCTATTTTGCAGGGAATTGCTGCTCAGCTAAATTGCTTCCCTTTTAGTTTAACACATGGAGGTGAGCACCTCTTTGCCTTCCCATATCAAAAGTCGATTCACATTTTGTCTAATGTTTATAATTATAAGTGTCGTTTCTAGTGTAAGCACTATAAAATATATTTGATATCATTTCGATAAACATCGGATGTACTCTGATGAAACAGTACATTCAACTTTCCTTTTAAGTGCAGTAACCGTGACGTCATATCAATGTATTAAAAGATCTAATATTACAGGAAACATACTCGGAACTTGTGCATTCTTTGATTCAACATTAAAATTGATTCACTGAAATATAATTGAAAACTATACTACATGGAACATTATGCATAATGTTTTCAATTACTGTTAAATGCAATGTTAGGTAGTAGGAGATGATTTTCAGCTGGCATGAAAACATCGATTCTGTGTGTAGTATGTACATTAAACAATTTTTATGTATTTTATCATTGGTTGAAATGTAAACATTATGCTAAATTTAATAAAGGAATACATGAGACAACAGAAATAAAGTAATGTACGTTTTATTTTTTCTAGTAGCATACTGAAACTCATGTAATTTGGTTCTGTCTGCTATAATTTGTTAAGGCTTGTTATGTCTATTTTCCCAGTCTTCTTTATCATCTTCCCACTACTTACCCCATTGTTTACTGGAACCTGGTGGTCCCTTTGTTAAGTCTATGGGAATTAGATAATTCAGTAGTCAACGGGTTAACAATGCAGCACATGCCTGACTTTGTAAACATTAAGCATAATTGTATTAAAAGCAAAATGTGTACATCCTATGCCAGTTTCAAGCAAACTAGTGCATCAAATCGCTTGGAGCGTATACTAACAATTAGATTGAGGTTGAGTTTGAGTTTATTAACAACAACAATAAGAAAAAGTAAAATATAATGTATCAATCATGATTACATAAAGTATAACAATATAACACAAAACAAATAACATTATACATGAATAAGATAAACCTTGTTTTACAAAGTATGTTATAAACAAATAAAAGAACAGATTATGGGTACACTTTTGTTGTTAAAGGGAGTGCCAGAAGTTAGCACAAATGCAATAGTTGTTGGTACTATACTATATCACGTATATAGAACATAAACTGTACAATGAATGTAAACAAGGAAATGAAATAGTCATTTAGAAATATTCCTTACTGAATGTTTACATGTAAGTCAAATGTATGTCAATTTCCGTATCAGGAAATACAAAAATACTTTATTATCTATTCTTTAGAAATTCCCTTATCAGAGATTTCGTAATCGCAATTTCGAGAAGTCTTAATTTTTGTTAAACTCAAAATATTTAGACGATTCATTAACCCCTTCCGAAAAGTATATCTAGATCTGTTTGCTCTTAAAATATCTGGTTTAATATTCCATATTTTCACGCCCATTAATGATATTGAGAATTGACCTAGTGTGATTTTGCATTTAAGCACATTTAGTAGTTCATTTTCTCTGTTAATTGGGCATAGCCTTCATCAAAATTCCCTGACAATTGTTTGACGAGCCAAAAAAAGGAGGCATGATGAGGTTTGTAGGGTTTAATTTTTCTTTAAAGATTGATAAAATTGTAGTAATCTACATATCAAGTTATCGGTCTTATCATGCTGATTCCAGAAAATGTACACTTTGCCTCACCTCTCTCTTTTCATTTGGCAACTTTGAATGGTAATATCAAAAGGTCAATGCACTTTTGTTTCGAGGTCATAAATATTATGTGCTAACCCCATTACGATTGGCTGATTTTGGTGGTTTTCTAAACTTGTTCTCTGGCACGAATAATTGAACCTAACAATTTTAATCTGCCGAAATGGCAGTGAAACATAAAAAGCCCCTACCACCAAAAAAAGGAGGGGGTGGATTACTGAGTTCCAGTGAACAAGAACAACACTTGAGTCGTACAACCTTTTAGCCCTTATTTTATGACAGTTGCTATATTATATTCTTACAAATTGAAATTAGATATTCTAATTACCATTAGACAAATTTTGCTGTTTGTGCAAAGGTGGTGTGGTAACACCCCTTCTTACCTCCTCGAGAATGCAGTACAATATTATTTTTGTTTCTCTTGTCAGAGGTAAATGGGCACTAAGTTCGAAGATGCACTTCTCGTACCTGAAGACGGGCACTCAACAAAGATAAGATAAGGGGCACTTATTACAAAGGTAAAAGGGGGCACCTATCGCCACCTTTAAAAGGCTATCATTACGTTGTAGATTTGGGATTTAACTATCACTATGATACCCGTTTCCCATTCAAAACTTGTTCTCGGAACCTGATTTTGCCATGACTTAAAGCGTTACAATTAATGGTCACTTTTGACGCTCTTTTGTTTACGTTCGGTAACTATTATGATTTTAATTTGTTACCGCCACAATTTAAATACGATATGCTACCTCCTCGAACTGTGTTTTGTAATCTGCAGTGTCCTACGATGAGGTGCCTGATGTGTTTGATTTGTTTATATACTCCATCAATCCCATTCATCACATTTATATCGTGCCATAATTGACCAATTATACTCCATATATTATCCTGAATGTGATTTTTCTTTGTTCATCTTCTCTTGAAATTATTTTCACTTGTTACTTACCGTGTCTATCCAGTTGTGAAAGCAAACACAATAATATATTAATTTCTTGATTGTAACACTAGCATGCAGACAGGGACATGCAACCCTCACGTTTTATGTATATACCTGATAGCTTGTAATTCATGTAATGATGCTTATATTGATGCACAGTGTATTTTTTCTACAAAGTTACAATAGGAGCAAGAGGAGTGTCAACAGCACACACACAAAATAGCCTAACACACTAACCTGGGGAATTCCTACATTTCATTGGTGATACACGTCCATGGCAACACACTACTTGCTTTCTATTCTGAAGGTAAACAATTTAAGCGGCGCGTGTATAATACAATATTTTTCCAATTTGATACATCCAAGAAACATGCCCCAGCGACTTCCCTTTCATTAAACGCATCAAACCAGTCAGTAATTACCTTGTATAAACAAGAGGCGTACGGTAGACTGGCTAGGACTAAAATGATTATTGATCTACATTTAGATAATGATGTCATGTTGGTGCAAGTACCCGGGGGTTGGTTTTGAACCAATTTCGAGTCTCTCGCTCTCTCTCTCTCTCTCTTTCTCTCTTTTTCTCTCCGTCTTTCTCTCTCACTCTCTCTCTCTCTCTCTCTCCCTCTCTCTCTCTCTCCCTCTTTCTCTCTCATTTTACTCGCCTCTGATAATGAATGGTAACTCTTTCGTACTTGTGATTGTTCATTTGTCGTTATTTCCTGTTCATCGCTTCCTTTGCTTTCCGGTGTTTTCCCCTAAAGTTAAAGTTGAGCTCTTTCATTGTGACACAGAAACGGTCTCCCAGCAATTTGTCAGCATTAATTTTGTAGTACATGTTTTTATTAAACCCTGTGTTTACTGTGAGGATCTGGAATCATTAAAATGATAAGGAATGTGCAGTATGTGGGAAGTTGAAGAGCAATCGTTTCGGGACATTTCTAATATATATTTTCAAACTAACGTTTACAAAATGAGAAAGCTAACTAAAGATTTATCACCATTGCCAGACCTCTAGATCATACCTTCTCTGAACACTCATGTAAAACTGTCCATCTTCTCCACTGTCCTCCTCAGTTTTTCTTGATCTTTTGTCCTCCCCCCCCCCCCATCCAATGACGTTGGCTTATAAACTTTGCTCTATATTTCACGTGTGTTTTCTAGTTTACCACATCGTCTCATATAATATCAATTATTTGTGGCACACGATACAGGTCAACAGAGCGTGGCAGGTGAATCAATATTTGAGTTATCTCTTACATCCAATAACATGAACATAGGATGAAATTAAGAGGTATTCGTGTCATTCTAAAACTCACCGTTCTTGTCTATATGGTAAGTTTTTTTTCTGGGGAGGGGGGGGGGGTAGGGTGTTCATCATCGAAACAAGTCTGTTACAATGTGAGGTGGTAGTTTAACCAAGGAGTTGTTATGCTAGAGCATAACTCCTTACTTAAAGTATTAGCACTTTGGTTGCTTTTGCCCCTATCTGGACGGTCAATCGTTTGCCACACATGCAATTCCGATATGATATCAATATTATGACGTGTTTAGTTTGGACCAAACTTTTATGCCACATGTGTGTAGTCCCATATACCAATTTTGATGTGCGTTGCAAACGATTTCCCACAAGATTGAGTCAATTTTTTTTCCATTTTTATTACTGCAACACCCCCACAATATGTATCAATTCTTATGAAATACACCTTTACATACAATACCGACACATATATTTATAGAGAGAGAGACAGCGCAAAATCCAATCGAATATTGCCTAAAGCGCTTTACACGATAAATCAATGCTAATGAACGCTTTAGAAAATACACAAAATTAATATACATTCAAGTAATTGAAGAAATGTATCTATAAGTTCTTCTTAAAGAGTAAATCAAAATTGAAATGGAGACAGGGGCGTCCCGTGTTATGACTTTTTTCCACAATATAATCGCTTTTCTCATAACTATTTTAATAAGGTGACAGCTAGAGTAGATTGATATCACATAGAGAGAGAGATAGCATGTACATTTTGTCCACTTTGATATTTCGTTATCTTTTCATCTATCTATGTCCAATAGCTTGGAGGCCGTTTGGGCGACAATGAAGTGGACTTGAGGCTCATGTCCTCCTGAACTTTCTGTCTTCAGCTGTTCTAGTTAGCTGCTCAAATGACATGCCCGCCCGTCCACTCCCCGTCCATTTTCTTGGTTGTTGATAAAGTTGTTTGTGTTCATGCTGGGTTTTTTAAACGTATTTGTAACGATTTTACGTAGGATGGTCAATACTTTCTTTGGAGAAAATGGAAATCAATGATAATTTTATGAGCAAATTTGATGTATTCACAGAGTTTTTACTAACGGTTTGTGTTTGATCGATTTCAACTCCAAAAATTCAGAACATGTTATTTCCTATATATCGTATTTTGCTCAGTGCTCACACCTCAACTGTTCTTTTCCTCTCTATCTTTCCTACTTAACCAACGATATATCAAGGTGGACTTCCCTTTTAATGGGAAATCCTTCACAGACCATAACGCAATTAGACTTCTATTGTAAATACCAATTGTCCAAGGGCAATACGAATTGTCCTTGAACAAACACACTGTTTTTCAGTGTGAGTAATTATTTGTATTATTATTATTATCGGAAAGCGGTCGCGGATCTTATTCCTTCCTGATAGTCGCTCACATCAGCTATTTAAAAATAAAATTGAGATGTGGTTCAGCGATTGTAGTTTGACCAAAAAAAAATCCATCATCAATTGAGCAGAGCCTGCTACATATCAGGTTTATTTTTACTTTTGACGAATCGCAGGCTTTAGTTGATGGTTGCCGGGTTTTGTTTTACTTTAATTGTATTTGTTGCCGAACTCTTCATTTTGTCTCGTCTTCTTTGTCATTGTAACACTATTTTATGTTCCTGGAAAAAAAATCCCCCCCCACAAAAAAAAAAAAAAAAATTGATAATAATAATAGTAATAATAATAAGAAAGAAAGAAATCAATGAATAAATAAATAAATAAATAAATTAAATGAAAAATATAAGGTATAACATTTAAATAATCATAATGAATAGAATAAAAATATAAAGTTTAGAAGTTTGGAATAGTTGCTTCAGTAGGGTATAGGGATTTCTGTAGACTATCGAGCTTTGTAATCATTAAAATGGCAATATAAAACTTGTTCATTCTTGCAGAAAAATCATGTACACTGCACCCAGAAATTCGTTCGCCAAAATGGGATTACACAATTTTGTCTGTTAACACTTATCACGGGTTTCTTGTTCTATTTCGAATGTGAGGGACTTTGAAGAGCCACCTTTTTCAGGGGATTCCATTTTGCCTTCAAATTGCACTTAAGCGGTCATTTAAACCTAAAAGAAAGGAATAACTATATCAATGTCTCTAATAAATTCGCACTGACGTACATCACATGGGTGTTTGTTTTATGGCACAGCTTCAAAACAAGTTCTAGACTGCATTCAAGTGTATTATCATTAATCATTTTAGTCTTCTTTGCAGCTTGGAAGTAAATAATAGATCACAACTTTTCACCGATGTTAATTTTATAGCGTCAAGCATTTTCCTTATTCCCAATAACATTGGTTTGTGTACAATTATACCGCAATTACTCATCAAAGCATTTCTGCCCGTGTTTGTACAATATTATGACCTTGTGCAGAAGCACAATGCATGCAGCAAAACAAATTACTAATAATCGGTGTCAAAATAAACCGTTTCTAAAGACCCGACATCTATCAATAAACAGCCATAGATTGCTTTTTATAATGTCATTTACACGTGTGGTGTAAGTTTGAGGAAGTAAACAGGGAACTAAATTCTGGCTAAAATGCAGTGTACATATATCATATTTCACGTACGACGAATACATACAAGTTGATGAGCTGGAAATATACACATTTTAAGCAGCAAATTGCAATACTGTTCTTCGGCTGACTTCATCAAGCTATGGAATTTATTCAACCACCCTTCTGGAGTTTGTAGAAGAACAAGCTGAATCGTCATCTGCAGACAGTGCAAGGATTGGTATCAAGAGCTATGAAGGGTTTATACTCGAAAGTTCATTTTCTGAAGTCACTTCTTACTACAACACTATGGGTAGTCATATCACTTCTGTTTCTAGTTACAGGACAAGGTAGGAATTCCCCCAAAAATGTTTTAACTGACATAAATCTATAAAATACAAAGCGTTTCGTTAACAATGTTATTTACAAATGTACATCAAACATACAAAGAATAGAATGAGCGATAGGCCCTTCGGAATTGTGTGTGTTTGAGTGTGTATGTGGGTGGGTGTGTGGGGTTCGATTAATGTACCCTCCCCCCCTCCTTTGGTCAACACATGGTGGACGCAAAAAGCTGATGAATGATTTCTTTTTTTTGCTGGCCAGACAATAGGGACTTTTAGATTCGCACGAAGACCATGGGCATTGCTACAATCGACGTCCTTTTAATGCACTGCCTTGAATGGACGTCACACGTATCAGTCCACGCAAATCTAAAAGTCTTTAATACTGAATCTGTTCCTTTCATGTGAGGCGTTTCCGCTTATAATATTTCGGTAAATGAACCCCTTTTCTAACGGTTCTTACACACTAAGAAAAAAAGGTACAAATCTGCAACAATAGCGGCATCCTCTGCCAAATACGCGTAGGTGGATACGAATCTGCACCCCAATTGCACCCATATTTCTTGTACGTGCACATCGAACAAATGTACAAACCATATGTTCGATCCTTGCAAAATTATATTTCATAAGAATGCTACATCGTTATACTTCATTGTTGATATCACTTGTGCCTCACGTTACAGGACAAGGCGGGAATATGATATTACATTATTGTTCCAATATATAACAAACACAATGATTAGTTTGAATGTAAAATTAAAGAAATGGAACTCGAAAAAATACAGCAAATTGTATGAATCGTATGAGTTTTGTGTATTATTTCATCTTCCTCATGCTAACACCTACAATTTTCCAGCACTCGTGATAAATTCTTGGCTCTGAGAATGTTTTGGTGCGACATTATGCTTCGCCGGCAAATGCTCCTCCGTGCTATATTTCGTCAATAGCATAGGGCTAGCGTTAATGTTGTCATGTGTCTTTATAGTTACGTTTAGGGTTAGGGTTAAGCACAGTTGTTAATTTCAAATTTTGCCAAACTTCTTTGGACCTTGCTTAATTGGCAAAGAGGAATATTATCCGTGGTAAACTTAAAGTTCCACACGCTCTCTTTCTTCATCGACATCGTACCTGACTTCCTCATACTAAATACAGTCTTAACTTAGTCTCAGTCTCAATTTCACTAACCACGTCTACATGGCACTAACTTACACTGCGCATCTCGATCATGATATCGACGCTCAAATAATGTATATGATTATCAGTCCAAACGTGCCTTACATGTTACTTTATTCGTCCTAATTTTCACGATGACGTACAACTGAATAATCATGAGAAGTATCAATTATGTCATAAAAAACAAGAGAAGAGGTCGAAAACTGTTATGCTTTCCATCTCCACAGATCAACTTCCCGTTCCAGCTTGTTTCCTCCAAACCTGGTTTTAACCGTCACCGAAGATTGCGTTAAAGTTGATATTCTAAGACAATCCCAAATATTGAGATAATTACATCAATAGAAAGCTTTTAACCCCCAGAATAACACTAAATGGTGTCCAACTGACAAAAACAAGTTTAGAATGGTGAATTTATGCGAGTAAACTCTACCAAACTATCTAGTCTGAAACCCGGAAGTGCATGTAGAGTCGGGCCTCTATCCGTGACGTCACGAGCGGGACTCGTGGGCTCAGTGAGAGTGAATGGCAGTGGTATCCCTACGTAAATGCTATCCTGTCAGAGAGGCTGTTCACACGTACCGGCAGAGATAGCGCGGTCTAGCGCGCGCTAGACCGCGCTGTCTCTGAGGCTGTTCACACCGGCAGAGATAGCGCGCGCTAGACCGCGCTATCTCTGCGGTTTGGAAGGTACAACGTCGTTTCGGTCCGCCCAACAGCGAGCCACGGCGAGCCAAAACGGCGTGCCACTGGAGCACCTCTTGGGGGTGGTCCACGAGAGAGAGCGTGGTCTAGCGCGCGCTAGAAAAAAGGGGGTGCTACGATAGACCGCGCTATCTCATTGCGGTGTGAACAGCCTCTCTGCGGTGTGGAAGGTACAACGTCGTTTCGGTCCGCCCAACAGCGAGCCACGGCGAGCCACGGCGAGCCAACACTGGAGCACCTCTTGGGGGTGGTCCACGAGAGAGAGCGCGGTCTAGCGCGCTAGACCGCGCTATCTCTCCCAGCTATCTCTGAGGCTGTTCACACCGCAGTGAGATAGCGCTGTCTATCGTAGCACCCCCTTTTTTGAGAGGTCCTGTTGCCATGACGCGTGACGTCATGAGGTAGCACGCCGTTTTGGCTCGCCGTGGCTCGCTGTTGGTTGGACCGAAACGACGTTGTACCTTCCACACCGCAGAGATAGCGTGGTCTAACGCGCGCTAGACCGCGCTATCTCTGCCGGTCTGAACAGCCTCTCTGCCAGTGTGAACCCGAGCTACGATAGCACGCCGGATTTCATCGTTCTACACGCGGGGAATTTTATACTCATTCTATTTTGGTGCGATCTAAATCTGAATCGGTACAATAGGC
Organism: Strongylocentrotus droebachiensis; assembly: GCA_035222895.1. Taxonomy (NCBI): domain Eukaryota; kingdom Metazoa; phylum Echinodermata; class Echinoidea; order Camarodonta; family Strongylocentrotidae; genus Strongylocentrotus; species Strongylocentrotus droebachiensis. Next base: position 30,039 of record JAVYIG010011669.1, on the reverse strand, counting down.
CATTTTCGTAATGTAACCAAATTGAATGCATAAGTGTTTGTGAAGTGCCTCAATACAAAGTATTTCATTCACCTGATAGGAATAATAGTATTTCAATAGTCAGAATGCAACTGCATATATTAAGTGTTGCTAGGTAGGTCAAGCCATAATGCCTGTCCAACCTGACAACAACTAATGTATGCAGTTTGGATTCTGTCTATTGAAATACTATTATTCTTATCAGGTGAATGAAATCATTTGTATTGAGGCACTTCACAAAGACGTATGCATTAAATTTGGTTACATTACGAAAATGGCCTATTCAACACTCCTAATTAGTAATAGCGCGCGAAATCTTTGACTGCTCTGACCTCATGACGTCACGCGTCATGACAACAGGACCTCTCAAAAAAGGGGGTGCTACGATAGACCGCGCTATCTCATTGCGGTGTGGATCCGGCGAATGCCAATGGGCGGACCGTGGGTCGCGCTACGATAGCGCGATCCACGGTCCCCCCTTGCGGTGTGAACACGCCCAGAGCTTGGATGGATTTTCTGTTTTCATTTGAATGAAGAATAACGAAGCAACATTTTCCAGTCGCTGATTTCTTTTTATATCCTCATATTCATCTATTTGGTAGAGATTTAAGACGAGTTTACTGCTTGGGAAACAAGGTTAAATCATGCACGTATGAATAGGCGGATGCATTAACTTGTCATCAGATAAGGTACAGGAGCAGTTTTGTAAAAACGAATAGGCCTAGAACTATGATAACACTTATCATAGATGTGTGTGACTGCCTCAAAAAGGATACAGTACCAGTTAAACATTTTATGTTGTAAAATATCAAACTTGAACGAGATCATGCAAGCGCGCTTCCTCTATAATATTTTGACAACGTCTATTGATCGACCGATATTCACCCGCGAGTGATGCGGCTCTTGCACGAACGTTTGTGAAGCGAGCAGAATCGGGAGGTAAGACCAGGCCGCTGCTCTATCTAGGCGCTGCTTGCTTGTGATGGAACGTACGTGCGCTAGTTATATGTTTATCGGCAATTGCAAGAGAATGAAAGCGACGTTACCAGCTAAGAAAAACAACTAACAAAGACTTGCTCCTGACTACCGGTGTCAGAATTGGTAGATGAAGGATCTTCAGGGCCAAGGAAGGCGAAAGACATGGGAAAAAGGAAGAAGAAACCATCGAGAGATCGCTGTATGGTAATGAACTGTACATGGGTCCACTTACCAGACAGCTACTGTTAAGTCCGTGCCAGGGCCGATTTCAACACCAAAACAAAAATTACATGGTGAAAATATCGACTAATAGCACATCATTGACATGTATATGTCATTATTTTTAAAAGGGGAATTGATATTAATACTATGAAATATTAGGGGAAGGTAAAGAATTGTACATAGAATTATGATTTATTAGACTTTTCAGCCTTTAAAACAAAAATAAGCCGAAAATCGTATCACTCTGCACATGCTTTCTATGGAACATCCGGGTACGTGAATATACTCTTTCCCGGACGTGATGTCATAATAGTAGACCAGCGCCGTGACTGATTTTCTATGCAAAGAGAGGCGGATATTTGGGATATTTTCGACATTTCAATTAAGGATTTCGAGTAGCCAGAATTTTGTTGTGATATACTATGTAATTGAAAAACTTATAAATAACATATGCTTGCCGTAGGTACCAAATTAAGGGACATTTATTTGCTTAGAATATCAGCTTTAAACTATTTGGGTTATATCAACACAGTATTAGATACTTGGTTAAAGTTAGAAGTAGTTTTCGCAGGAGCAAGTGTTAGACAACAGTACACTTCATAGTGGTTAAATTCAAAATATTATTTTTGAAACATATACCTACATGCATGGGATCTTGTTGGCTCGTAGCAATCTCTCAATAGGCGGTGTCACACAGAAAAATCCCTTAAAAAAGAGAAAATGTTCTTAGTTACTTCGTTAGAGGAATTTTAATGGGATAATTGGTGACAGACAGCAATTAAGAGGATAACTAAAATCCGGATTTTTGGCCTCTGTGTGACACCGCCTATTGTGTCAGATCGTCTTTTGCTATTGAATCATATTGCTCCGTTTAGTCTCATTTCACAACGCCCCCTATCGTCAGAGTCAGCAGCCTAACATGTTAGCCTATGGACGTTTTTTTTTTTAATCGTTAAAAATTCATTTTTTGTTTAAACGAAAAGCACATCCACCCCGACGTACGTTATCACTTGTTCTTTCAATGGAGCCCTCATGTCTCATTGACTTTTGAAAGTTCACTCACCGTAATTTTTCAAAATAGGTTGCAAGCTCGCCATTGCCTATAATACACATGTGAAACAAGTCGAACTTTGGACTCAGTCTGCCAAGCGATTGTAAGATTATAGGTCAAGCACACGAAGGATAAGAAGCATGAATTATCATAGATCACTTATGCTATGTTCATTATGTCAATTTCATCCAACCCCCCACCGTAATTTTTCCATTTAGTAAAAGCAAACATTTAGCCGAGGTAAGCAAAAACATGAATATTCATGACACACCATGGACTATTCGGTTATTAACAGAGGGGTGCAATCGGTTATTAAAAGAGGGGTGCAATCGGTCATCACGTCAAACTCCCCTAATTGCCACAAGTATTTCATATCATTATATAGTTTGGTATGTTTCTTTTACTCACTCATGAATTATTAAATATCAATGATGGTTTAAAGATATGTAAAAGAAATTTTAGTTGATATTTATTAACAATTAAAGTAATTTATATTTAGCAAAGCAATCTCACATACAAAATTACTATCAAGTGTCGTCTGCTACGCCGACTGTCGCCTGCTTCGTTTAAGGCACATATTTATCGTTTGGACTGTAAGGTATACCAGGGAGATTTGTATTTTCCTGCGGTACAACGTATAGCAAGAAAATGTTGTATATGCGGATCCTTTTAATGATTACGTAATGGAAGTGGCGAAACGCCACGATTCCGTATGGTTTGAATAACTTAGGCAGGTGAAAGTTATTGTATTGAGAAGGAAAGGAATGTTCACACCCGACGGCGCGGTGGCCTGTAAATAGGGACTTTTAGATTTGCGTGGACTGATACGTGTGACTTCCATTCACGGCAGTGCATTAAAAGGACGTCGACCGTAGCAATCCCCATTGTCTTTGTGCGAATCTAAAAGTCCCTATTATAGCGAAGAAGAAGAAGAATGTATAATTCGCGCCATTGCGCGCGAACACATCACACCCAATGGCATACACCCAGTAACCTGCAACACAGTGGAAAATTCTAAGAAATTGAAAATTTATCGACAAAATAGACCTCTTGAATCATCTCAGACGTAACATACCCTATTCTGATGACTTCAATGACTTTCAAGATAACAATGGCTGCGTTTCCATCCAAAAATAAAACTAGTTTGCAATTAGAAATAGTCCATTTCTCGTTAATTTCACAAAATATATTTGCCGCCGCATTCAATATGACGTCATTGACAGCTGATTGGCTAGTTTGGTAGTGACGTCGAACGAGCTATGTTTGTGCTGCAGTGATCCAGCGAGCGAAAATGAGACAATCGGAGCAATATGCCTGATTGTCCACGGGGGGGGGGGGGGGGTACTTAACCTCGGGGGTAATTGTCCTCGGGGGTAGTTGTCCTCGGGGGTTAATTGTCTACGGGGGGTAGTTGTCATCGGGGGGGGGTAATTCTCCGGGGGGTAATTGTCCTTGGGGGGTAGTTGTCCACGGGGGGGGGGGGGTAATTCTCCGGGGGGTAATTTCCGAGGGGCAATTGTCCTTGGAGATAGTTTTCCGGAGGGGGGGTAGTTTTCCAAGAATCAGTTCTGGAAAGAGGTGAAACATATTTTGTGAGCGTTATCATTGTTATGTTGCAAGTGTAGAAGAACATGAGATAAAAAGAGTTTTCTGAAAAGCATGGCTCTCCAAATGACTTAATATTATAAATATGGCATGTTACATCATAAAGACCGGGACGTATTTTTATGCCACACGTTCGTGTAGTCCTATATACATATTTCTGTGCAGTGCTTGTAACTTTACCAAGACTTGGCCAAATTTCTTATCATTTTGATGATTCCAGAGCCTTGTAGTACCCACCAATACATATATTAGATGATCAACCTTTTCTGATCGATTCCACACCGTTTCTTTCACAATGCAATCGCATGACCAAAACTCAACTTTTTCTTTAAATAGAAGGTTGAGTCCTGAGTAGAGGCGACAAATTATTTGTGAACGTTTTCATTGTTATTATGCAAGTGTGAAAGAACATCAGAGAAAATGTTCCCTGAAAAGCATGCCTCTTCAAATGCCTTTATATTCTAAATATGACATGTAACAGCTTAAAATTGTTCGCCTCATTGTTATGCCACATGTTTATGTATAGTCCCATATACATATTTCTGTGTACAGTTACTGACCAAGACTGCGCTGGGCCAAATTTGTTGTTATTTTGACGATTCCAAAACCTTGCAGTATACACCACTAATTATATGCTAAATCAGGGGCGTACGCAGGGGGGGGGGGGGGGGGGGTTTGGGGGTTTGGGGGTTTAACCCCCCCCCCCCCTTTGGTGTTTTTATGTGTGTAAACCCCCCTAAAAAATCCTAAAACCCCCCCCCCCCCCCCCTTTGGTTTTTTTTTTTTTTTTTTTTTAATTATAAAAAAAAAAAAAAAAAAAAAAAAATTATACCCACGGCTAACCTAAAAAAGGTGACCTTACCCCCCCCCCCCCCCAAGGAAGAAAAATGTCAAATTATGAAATTTCGAGACCAAAAAAAAAAAAAGTATCCGCTTACCCCCCCCCCCCCCCCCCCCCCCCACTGAGCGACTTTTCGGCCGGCTCGATTTTCAAATTTTCGGGAGCAAAATATTTTAAAACCCCCCCCCCCCTTGAAAAAATCCTGCGTACGCCCCTGTGCTAAATGATTAACATTTTCTGATCGATTCCACAGCGTTTCTTTCCATGGACCTAATAGTGTGTGCGGGTGTTCGTGTGCGCGCGCGCGTGTGTGTATGTTCGAGAGTGTTCCGTAGTACTTAATTGATAAAGCGTCATTTTTGCAGTTTGGGCAAGCTCTTGTCTATGTGTCACAATCTAGCGTAATTTAATATATATATTGATTTACTTGAGTTGATCTTTGTTCGCCGTAGTGCATGCATGCCAAGATTTTAGAGAGGTGCCGCGGTTCGATCACCCCACTGCAAAAATCCACCTGACTGACAAAAATGTTTACCCCTTTCCACAGACTTCGTATTCAAAATGCTTTAACAAAATGTAATGATCATTTTGTATTTTACTTTCCAAAGACTTCTCCCAACCTGTACGAAAATCCTGGTTTTGCCTCTGAACACTCATAATCTCCATTTCGGACTAATACAGATTGACAAATGCTCATTTTACAACCTACGTTTGGTGTGAATACTGACCTTTTTTAATCTTCTTGTGATACAAAATGTCTTTGCATATAATTTTTTTTTTAAAGAAAATCTATAGCCAGAATAAATAATGACCTAAGTTTTTCTGCATCATTGTTTCGATGCAGGTAATGCTCAGATATGCAACACGCCTGATTGGTTGGAGTTCGGTAACAATCAGTATCTTATCGTTGACCAGCCTGATAGTGGTAGAGCATACAGTGATGCTATGACATATTGTCGATCATTAGGCGGAGACCTAGCAGTTATCACTTCAAACGAACAAAACGTAAGTGGTTATTTTTCTACATATTTCCTTTTAAATTTCTTACGTGTCGTATGTTGTCACTTTCAACCTTTTAATCGGATGATGACATTTCTAGTACTAATACAAATGAAAGAAAAAAATAGAACAGTATTAATGATGAAGCTAATGATAAAAGCCACAACAAAATAAAATTAATAATAATGATTACAACGGTTTCCTCCAAATGATACAGTTAATACTGGTATAATGCGTATCAGGACAATTACCCTCTGAACAATCACACCCAGAAAATTACCCCTCCCCAATCAACGACAAAAACACCCCGGAAAATTACCCCGAAGGACAACCCCCAACACCGAGGACGTTTACCCCCCGGAATATTACCCCCTACTATGACAATTACCTGCCCCCCCCTAAAAAAAGGACAACTAAGAACAGCTACCCCGAGGATAATTCCACCCCCCCCCCGAAAATTACCTCCTCCCCACAGTTAATTAAAGGGGAATTCTACCCTGATAATAAGTTAGTTTTAATAAAAGCAGATTGTCCTGGGGGGGGGGGGTGGCTGTACTGGGCTTGGGGGGGGGGGGGTAATTTTCCGGGGGGTAATAGTCCCGCTGGTAATTTGCCAGGAGGGGGATTGTCAAGGGGGCAATTGTCCTAGAACCGTTAAAAGTACATAATTATAAGTAATAATGATGACAACACGGACAACATCAACAACGAACAGCATGAGCAACAAGTATTTTGATTAAAAAAGTAACTTTTGCATACAAACGATTCATGTCAGCAAGTGCGTTTATAGTTCATGCATGCAGGTTTGATTAAATAATGATGACAACACGGACAACATCAACAACGAACAGCATGAGCAACAAGTATTTTGATTAAAAAAGTAACTTTTGCATACAAACGACTCATGTCAGCAAGTGCGTTTATAGTTCATGCATGCAGGTTTGATTCACAATCGGATAATGAACAAGACTTGTCGATTTAATTCATTAACTTGATGTGTGCCCCTTGAGACTTTACCGAAAGCAATGTAAGAAGCCACCATTATTATTATTATTATTATTATACCAATCATGCACGAGAAACAAATTGTACTTGTTTCATAAAACTGGTCTACGATATGAGGATACATTCGAGACATGGACTAATACAATCACATGGCCCAATAAAGCAAAGAGCTGCACAGTAATGGATCGGAGGCCCCTCTTCCATGGCATCGCTTAAGCGCAGCCAAACAATATGCGTGTCCCATGATGATAGTACCCAATTTCCTTGAATAAACAAATACCTTAATTTGCCTGACCATTTCGATCGCTTATGTTTTCGTCCATTTTGAAAGGCGTTTTTGAACACGTTTACTCAAAAAGGCGATTGGAACTACTGGATTGGCCTGAATGACTTGGATGAAAACGGTGTATACACGTGGATAAACAACAGCCTATCAGGGTAATTTATTCTACCCTAAATATATACATATTCAAGACCTACTTATTAGGTTGTGTCACCTCTTAGTCTGCCTTTTGGGTGAAATTCACTATAAAATATTATAAATAGCAGACGAGGAAGAAGAAGAAGTACAAGGAGAAAAGGAGTATAGTTTCTTACTTTCAAATATATTCGTGATTTTGAGTCACAGCATGGAAAATGATGCTAGCTTCAGGAATGCGGTCAAACTTTCCCTAGCTTATCATATTGCAATGCTGTTCTCTGAGACTGGAGATGAGAAAAATTCATATCTATGAATGTGCTTTGGATTTATTTGTAATGTTGTGTATCGCCTGTTTTTGACATGATTCTCAAATAGGTATAATGATGGTAATGATAATTTGATAATTTATCTATTCTTGTCCACAAATGTGGAAATATGCTTTCCACTAGCAATAACACGCAATTATTGAGACGGAAACATAAAGTACAATATAAACGCATGACATGTATATATACATGTAAAAATGACCAAATAAATGTTGTCTGTTCACAAAACAGAAAGGGTGTTAGTCAACTCATAGGCTACATTTTATTCATCTTCTCAAACTTTGTCCTCATTAAAATATTATTGAGCCACTACTTCATCTGTTTTTATTCTCTTTCTTCATTTTCTTGTTCTATTGGTAATTATTATCAGCATGTTCATTTTGTGTAGTTATATTTTCTTTACCATTTACATTTCTTATCAATCCATCTTTAGCATGATTCTCAAGTAGGTATGCGATTATAGTAAAAAGAATGTTTATGGTAATACTGAAATGATAAAAATGAAAGTATAGTCGTTCTAACTATAAAACCATTTTAAAAGTGATATAATGATAATGTTGACGATGATGATAATGATGATGATGTTGCTGCTGCTGCTGCTGCTGATATTAAGATCAAACAAGAATAATAATAATTATGATAATATTAATAATAATAATAATAATAATAAGATTGATAATAAGCATGTCAAGAATAAAAATGATATGTGGTAAGTAATTTTTTTTAAAATAAATAACAGTATTATTTTTTTTTAAATTTCATCTACTCTGTCAACCGTTTCTCTTTTGTGAAAGATATTCAAACTTCCGTTTAACACCAACGACAGGGAACTGCATACGACTAAGATCTTATTATCAAGGACAATGGCAGGAAAGTGATTGTGAAAGAGACCGGGCTCATATTTGCCAACGTCCTAAAGGTAATCCATCGTGAAAAAAGCTAGCGTATGTGTAGGAGGAGCAAGGAGAAATATGCCCCTTCTGACAGAAGGAGACCAAAATTCACCTCAATATTTTTCATAGTTTGCATTTCGTCTTTTGTAATGTTGAGAAAAGAAATACGTTAAGAAATCATAGAAAGCCTGCTATTCCAGTTCTAATTTATTTATGTGCTGTTCTCATATGCCGCTGCTTGCTTATTTATACCCGGGATAATTGTGGAGCGCCAGGAGTGTCACGTCTCACAGACACGAGCGCTATACAAGAACCCACTATTATGATTATTATGTTCATTATGAGTATTATTATTATTATTGTTATTATTATCCTTATAACCATTATTTTCATTATCATTATTATTGTTATCATTTTATTCATTACCATTATTATGAGTATCATTATTATTGTTATCATTATTATTATTGAACAAACAGAAATATAATTATAACTTCACCAATGGGCAATTTGAAGATACATTCTGTAATATTTTTGTTATGGCGCTCATATCCACCACGCATAGTGCCCGAGGCGCTTTTATATTACCTAGGCTTTATCTAGACTACGGAATTCGATACTCACAGTTTTCAAGGAATTCCTTCCTGCCATTACCCATCACCTAGGTGCAGAGTGACAAATGTAGGTTAATGTAATCAATAGAAGATTTGTTTATCAGTACAAAAAATGAGCGTTTCATTTTGCAGATTCCCGTTGTTTTTGGCACCAGTTTGGGAATTCATTTTATCGCTTCATGGGAGATGGGGAAAATTTTGATGACGCCAAGACGGAGTGCACGAACAACGGTGGAAGATTGGCAATTATTAAATCAGCAGAAGTTAATGTAAGTATGATTGCAGCTATTACATGTATAAGGTATGATCACATTTTTTTTCTTCCTGGAAATTCTATGAACTACAGCGTCTAATTCCAGATTAAGCATACTAAAACAAACTTATGCACACAATTGTCGTCACATTTCTCACTTTCATAGCGACTCGGTATAATGAATAACATTATATCATGCATGAGAGAAAAGAAAGTTTTTGATTTATTGATACGATTACTGCTAACAGTGGGTTCTTATCCGTCAGGGTTGACATTAGGGACTTTTAGATTGAGTGGACGAGAACGGCGTGAACGTCCACTGATCATGCGTGTCCATGGTAAGTCGTTTTTAACATTTATTCCCATTTCTTGATTCTTCACACCACTATATGATTTTCTGTTGTAAAGCAATGGTAATTCTCGATATCAAGAAATGATTTTGTGTTGTAAAGCAATGGTAATTTTTGATATTAAGAATCGAATTCTTGATATCAAGAAATAGGAATAAATGTTAAAACAGCTTGCCATAGACACCCATGATCAGTGGACGTTCACGCCGTTCTCGCCCTCAGCTGGGACGAGTGTGGCAAATGAAGCTTTATGTCTGCAAAAAAATGTGGCAGAGATTTTAACCCGGTATACCTTGTGATTCACAGTCCGGAGATGTATCCATTTGACCACGACTCCTCCATGGGTTATGATTATCAATTGTATTGTGTTTACTATTAGCTATGCCATACATGCTGTCAAATTAATAATGTAATGCACAAGAAAACGGATATGAAAGTGTCAAAGTAACGTTAATTAATGTAAACGGTTCTTTACAACCGAGGAAACAAAAAACGCCAACCCCCCAAAAAAGCTCATTTTGAGGCACCTGCATTATGAAGGTATCGCAAACTTTTGCTTTGTTTAGGCCTACATGTAAAATATGTACTCATTTTCCCATAGTTACTTACAGTTTCGTCCTCTTCGATTCTCTGATTTTATCTTTTGTATCTTTATATTTTTTGTTATTGTTTACCGCAATCGTTGTTAATATCTTGAGACGGAAATAAATGTCAATTTTAATTTAATCGAAAATCAGTGTGGACTACATCAAACAGATGATGTTTTGTTTATTGTGATTTCAAAAGAACAACAAATTTTACCTTTTTTAATTTGAAGGAAAAAAAAGAAAAAAAAAACACAATGAGAGTTTAAAAATGAGAACGGTCGTATCGAGATGGGAAAATAAATCAGTCAATTTGGAAAGATAGCCCCAAAGTGTGTCGTCCCTTTTTTTCCCTTGGAGACTGAAGAAAATATTTTAAAAATCTGATATAAGATCAATTAGCTTCCAACAGATTTTCACAAAATCCAAATCTCAACAGTATACGTCGGGAGAAGACTCTGTATGGTATGTCGTATTTAATGCAGCCATCTTTTGATCGGTGTTATGTTAAATGAATTGTTAATTGTTATACAGACGTTCCTAACATCGATTGTATCGCCTGCCCTTTCATCGCCTTCTTGTTACTGGTTTGGTCTAATTCGAAGCGCGGATGCTGAGCCATTCACCTGGATTGATGGAACTCAAATAAGGTGATATTCTATGGCATTTTTGTTTTGCTTGGCAAAACTGGCAGCGCATTTTCACACACACATGCACGCACCTACGGGCACCGCCTAGCACACGTTCACTCTCCACACATGCGCAAACATACACTCACACCATGGAACTACTACGAGTAGATCCATGTTCACACGGCCTTACTAACACACATAATGAAATATACAAACATATGCAAGTAAATATCCAAATGAAACCCATTCGAAACATGGTAACACATTGGCGATACCCATAGAAAAAGAAAAAAAAATAGCAAAAACGGAATTATGAGAGGGTACTAGTACCGGTAAATGCGTTGCTTGATGGATGTTTCCATTGCCGCCTTTCCATGCCAACTTGATTGCTCTTTCGTTTTCATTTCTCACAATTGTATATACATGTCCTCTTTTCAACAAGCTCAAGATCATTCATTACATGACCCAAATAACTTCCTTTATTTACTACATTACATTTTAGTAACCCTATCTGGGCTCCTGATGAGCCGGGTACTTCTACCTGGCGAACCTGCGCGTGTTTGTGGTCTGATGGGAATGACGCTAACAGGCATGGCCAATGGGACGGTAGATCTTGTTGGGACACACAGCCGTACATCTGTGAAAGACCACAAGGTAAGGTTCATTTTGAGGAGAGTAAAGAGAAAGTACAGTCAAATAATAAGTGATTTTCGATTGTCACGTCATCAAATTGAACTGCGTTAGTAAAATACTGTTTGTCTATTTTTGCTTTCTTTCTTTTATTTCTTTCTAAGATAGACTTAATTTTTTTCTCACACAGTCCCAACTGGACAATGGACATATATTCCAGGAGTGCAGAACGTACAGTATTACGTGTCCACCTTCTCAACAAACTATCTCAATGCATCGGAATATTGTTACCAAATAGGTGGACAGCTCGCGCAGTTAAAAACATCAACTATCAATGTAAGTTGTCTCGGGTCCTACTGGTTAAACCATACAAAGAAACAAATACGAAATCGTTTTTATGTAATGAATGTACGTCTGATTCGCCTCGTAAAATTTAAAATGAATTACCTGATGAGAATTACAGAGTAAAACAAATACATATATTTTTATATTTTATTCCTTTATTTGTGTTATAGATTATTCAACCTGAAAACATTATCTCTTTATTACGTGTTATAAAACATTGTCATCGGCGACACGGTAGTCGGCCTTATACCCCAATGTATATCGCAATGTTTGAATTTATCTTTGTGTAATTTAATTATCCTTTTTTTTAATTCAATTTGATCCGATGCCACATCTTTTTAATATATTTTTTCATAATCGTCTATTGATTGTCCGCGAATACTAGATGTAGGTGGTCTCTCGTCTTCTACTCCAATTTATCTTTTCTACCAGACATAATTAATCTTCCCTTTATCTTGATTGTTATACGGTCGTCCCCTCTTGTGCCAGTACATGTACATGCATTTCATTTAACTCTTTTATTTTTTGCTCTGAGGGTTGTAATATTGTTTAATCATATCATTTTATGATTTACTATAACTTTATACTGAACAAGGTCACATGAATAGCTAAATATTCTTCACTACCTATGGATACTACATTATAATATCCAGTAACCGTCACTTCGTGAAAACAGCGACGAATTATTAAGTTATTGATCATCATTCTCGAATAGTATATTTTTCAAATCATTAAGTGAATGTTTATTGTACTATGTATGTGATTTTTTATCATGATGTAATTAATTAATTTCGGTTACTTCGAGGAAATAAACACAGTATCAGCCTTGCGCTGCGTGTCATGTTTTTGTTATAAACCAGTCCAATTCCATCAACCACGTTGTGATTGTCGCCGGACCATATGCCTTTCAACTGAATAACACGATTCATTTATATCAAGGTCTCCTTGATCATGTTGATTGATATTTTTGTACGTTTTGTCGCTTTCTAATATGTTTTGTGTTTTCGGTTATGTTTTTCTTGATTATATAGTCAGCAGTGAGAACTCAATTCGGATATAATGGATTTTGGTTTGGGCTTGATGATCTGAGCAAGGAAGGTGCTTTCCGATGGGCTGATGGGACGCTGTTAAGAAATACAGGGTAAGATAATATTGTATTCTCTCTCTCTCTCTCTTTCTCTTTCTCTTTCCATCTCTCGCTCTCCCCCCCCCCCCCCTCTTCTATCTCTCTCTCTATCTCACTCCCTCTCTCTCTTGGTCATTTGAGGTAGACCTATATAGGCCTACAGTACGGTTTATAGCCTTTTGGTCTACAACTAGTTCTTCTACCACCCAATTATTGGTCTATTCCCATAGTGTCTACATCCATCGTGTCTACTATCCGCATGGTCAAATAATCATTTCGTTTACTTATCATTTGGTCTAATGGCCATTTGGGATGATAGTCATTTGGTCTTATGTCTAATTGGTCCAATCTCCAATATGTCTACTGCCCTCTTGTTCTATCGCTCATTTAGTCTAGTTTACAGTCGGTCTCATTCCCAGTTCGTGTAATGTCCATTTCATCTACTATCCAAATGTCTAACAATCAATTGATGTTTATTAATAATAATGATTAAATACTCATTAGACCACATGACTATTAGCCTAAATGGCCATTATACCAAATGATAAGTAACCGAAGGAATGATTACACCACATGGATATTAGACGGGTGTGTAGACCAAATGTGAATATCTTAATTGGGTAGTAGACGAAACGGGTTTGTAGACTAAACAGCAATTCATCAACATTGCTTTATAGCTTTCACACTTCAGTTGTGTTTTGTTTGCCTCTCGATTTGCACGGTCGCTCATTTACCTCACACACATATTTGTACAAAAAATAGACACGATTTGAGAGAAGGATTGCTTTGTGCATAATAATGCCGCTGCAAATTACAAATTGTCGGTCTGAACTAGTAACCATGACAGCCCTAATTATTACTGGGCTTTGATTCCATAACCTCCACATTGTGTCACATAATCTCTACCATGAATTATCCAACGACATATGGTCTTAAAACAAGCGAGAAGAGTCATTTCAATAACGTATAAACAGCCCCATCATTTATCCAAAATCGTCTACTATTGCGTTGTATATTAAATGCTATCAGCTTTATCATGTTGAGCCAGCATTACTATTTTTTTCTTCGCTACTTTTAATATGTTCGTTTCGTACATACTTTTTGTTAGCTTTTTTGTTTAACATAAAATATAAGCTAATTAGTGATATTTAATTCATCACAGTGCTATACATTTGAAGCCGTATCGGGACACCTACCTCGACATCCACCCCCAGATAACCACCCATGTCCCGCAGGGGGTAGGTGTCCTAGAACCATTTGAAACAAATGCAATATCGCGAAACTCTCGTAACTTTGATTTCGCAGGTTCAATGCATGGAATTCCAATAACCCAGATAATTACAATGGGTACGAACACTGTGTAGAAACTGTAAACAGCCGCTGGAATGACCTATACTGCAGCGATTCACGAAGGTTTGTCTGCGAGAAAACAAAGGGTATGCCATTTTATATAAATATCAACTAAATAATGTGATAGTAGTGATGAAATGTGACCTGACTTGTATTACCTAAAGGTGTCTAATGAAGCTATGAAGAAGAAAAATGTATGTCATTCTTGTCCTTTCTCATGTAAACAGCAATCATATGAAACTATCGCACTGCAATTATTAGTCTCAAGCATCAGGTGAATTCGGTGGCCGAGCCAACGTTCAATGTTTTTGTTTTCTTCTTTTTCGTTTGACAGAAACTTGTTAGCTTTGCAAGCATTACGAAATTAAAAATATTATAAATTTACTCAGAAGGTGTGTATACAAATGACTAGAATGTAGTAACGACTTGGAGTTTACTGTATGGATCATGTCTCGCTTATATCCACTGACCACTGGACTCTGTCATTGCAATAGGCGGAATGAAGAGGCCATCGGCTTCCCTTCGGCAATGGCTGTTATACAGCCTTTATTTTAAATAAACTCAGTAGCAATTCTAAAGGGAGAAATATAAATTACAAACGAATTAAGGCAAGAAAGATGTAGAAAATGAGTGCAAGAACACTGCACGAAGCCACCAGCAACATATATACATTAAGAACAAAAAATCTGATCTCGAATCTCTCTACTCAGCCCCACCACTCCATCTACTCGCCATGACGTCAACACCTTACGGGAGTTCGGAAGCTACTCCACGTTTCTCCTGCATACTCAGCCCTCCTGACAACACAGACGACACTCTAACCTACACTGAGAGAGTAATTGTACAGAGCCACACCACAGAGGGGTATACAGTGGACGTCCCGGGCACGAACACACCTTACACTGGTGGATTTATACAGGATCTACCTGGTAATGTGACATCCGTTGGTGTTTATAAGTGCTCGAGTACATCTACAACTACTGGTATTTCAACATCGGCAGATGTAACAATTCTCTCAAAAGACAGTAAGTATAATTAAATTTGCAATCGCGCAAAGAGTGCTTGAGAATAGGACTGACACAATAATAAATGACTTTAAAAAAACCTAACCGCATATTTTGTTCTTAAAGGTAAAGACCAGTATTGGAAACGCCCCAATTTCAAAAAATGAAATGGAAGCTCTCATTACCAATCATGTGAAAGAATATGTTTCGACTAATACATGATGATAACAAATTTGCCGGGAAACCGCCTACTAATTGATATATTTGGTAAATTAGTATATCTATTTAACTGTGAGAGATATAGGGTAGTCCCATATACATCTTTCTGTGTATAGTGCTTGTAACTTTACGAAGAATGGGCCAAATTTCTTATCATTTTGATGATTGCAGTACACACCAATACTTATATGCTAGATGATCAACCTTTTCTGATTGATTCCACAACGTTTCTTTCACAATGCAATCGCATGACCATAACTGGTCTTTACCTTTAAACTTAAGGACATTCTGTGTCTTTAAATGTATTTAAAGAAATATGGCGCCATATAAATAGTCTGAAGCACTATCATCACAACCGGCGTCAAAGTCATAGTCGTCATCATCCTAACCACTGCATAAAGCTCACACTTATGAAGTTCACATTTAGAAACTTTTTTTTCCTTCTTTTTTTGTTGTTGTTGCATGATTGGAGTGTTTTTTGCACATTGAGAGACAAGGCGAAATGCATATTAAGGTTCCGACTAGCAAAAACTCTTTTTAGAATAATAGTACCTAATATGAGCTTTCTAGCTTTAATTACTCAGACAATTCATGAAAGATATGTGGTTTATGTCATTACCAATCGTACCTTATCCACTCGTAGGAAGCCCTTTTATTTTTATTTTTTTCCAGGACATTTTCAACCAACTGACGGTCGTCTCACGAAAACGATTTATCCTGGTGAAGACATCACACTCTCAGTTTCTACCACGGATACGTACACAGCAGGACAAGATGAAATCCGATGGAGGACCTTCTCAAACCTCGCTGAAGGATCTTTGTCTCCAGAGGGAGATGGGACTCTAACCTATACCATTCGATCGGCAACGAAGAGAAATGCTGATATTTACGGAACGTTTCAAAACGACATGGTTGAAAATCTAATGTACAGCTTGATTCGCCTCATTGTCAGTGGTAAGACTAGATTTTGTTTTATCCATTCTGTTGTTCTAATAATCTGACAAATGTATACATGAGCTACCTGTTAATGTATACGAAATCTCTCTGTAATTTCGTTCCTTTCTTCAAAAATACGTTTTATTATAATTGGAAAGTTATGATACTATCTGAAGGAATTACGATCATAACAATTAGTTTCAAACAGTGTATTATTACTAGAAGTCGATAAAGCTTTCTTGAACCTTACAATTTGTTGGAATTGATGAGCTCAATACACTTTGAAGATTACCCTACGTAATGATAAAAGCACTGTAACTGTTTTCTGTTACTAGCCCTATACCCAATCATTATACTTTTGTGAAACAAGTTATATAAAATTTAAGATTCAACCAAAGATTATGACATTTTGATTCCACTTTATTTCTATAGATTGTCCGAGTGGCCGATGGAACATCCCATCCTGTGATCGTCTGTGTGATAATTGCTACAATGGAGGGATTTGTCATCCTCAATCAGGAACCTGTATCTGTCCTCCAGGATTCATAGGCAAAAACTGTCTTACTGGTGAGATGTCCAAATCTTTCTCTATGGCGAAGTAAACACCTTAGAATACACAGAAAATCATAATATGAGTCCTACTTATTCCTCCTGTCCCAATAACAAGGAAACTAAAAGCCGCAAAAAAGTGTTCACAACTTATTTGTGATATGCAATGCTATACTCATGAACATTAACACGCACGCAAAGAAACGCACACAGGCAAACACACACGCTTATACGCCCACACCCTCTTTGTACTTTCATTGCAACTGAAGTTTGCAGTTTCAGTTCTGAATGACAACGCTCACTGTTCAGTTATTCTGGCGTTTTGCGAAAATATGAGAGACCACATATTTTTCTTAATGTAAATTGAGTTAATGAGATCAAAAAGATAATTCTATGCATGTTATGTACACCTGAGGTATTATCTGTCTAGATTTCATTGCATGCAGTCCAAACAATGAATTAGACAAAACCGGTAAACCTTGAACAATAATTATTCTTAGCGTGCTAATGTTTACCTATCCTTTCTTCCTTCTCCTCCCCCCTTTTGAAGGATGAGGGGCGGGGGAGATAATAGGGTACTTTCATATGTACAAATAGTAAAATATAACGGCAATAAATGATGATCTGTATTCACTAGCAGTTGCGCCTACTACTTGCAAAATAATATAATTGCTTTTAATTTTGATTTTTTTTTTTTTTTTTTTTTCTTTTTTCTTTTTTTTTCTTCACATTTAAGAGGATGCAATGATGAACGTTTTGAATCGGATTGCGAACTTGATCTTTTTTATTTGTAAGAATCAGATAATGAAATGGATAATAGAGACATATAATTATATTCAAGTGCAAGTGCTGCATATAGTAAGAGAAAAAAGTAAGAACATGATCTAATTAAGTATGTATTTCCTGTTGTTAAACAGCATGCGATGAAAATCGTTTTGGATGGGAGTGTGAACTTAAATGTGGTTCTGGGAATGATCTAGAAGCATGCAGTGGAAACCAGGTGTGTCTACCCGATCCCTACGGATGCAACTGCCTTGCTGGTTATACAGGAATAAACTGCGACGAACGTAAGATACATTAATGTAGTATTGCAAGATTACAAGACTTTTATTAAAAGACTAACGTAAGGCAATCTAAAGCGCCATGGCCATCACCCGTTTGCATGTGAGAACATTGCAATGACACATTACGTCCATTCGAAATGATTTATTTAGTTTCTTTGAGTCACTCAATCGCTAAGATGAAACTTTGACGCAATGTCAGCATCGTTTAATTTAATGATACAATATATTTTTTTGTTACCGCTTTTAAAATCAATCAAGGAGTATAACATTTTCTTATTCATGTTTTAAATCCGCTGGATAAACTCCGGGACTAAATGAACTAAATTTGAGCCTGTTTCGAGTAAAGCTCGGTGCAAACTGCCTCCAGGATCTTTTTTTCTGCATTAGGAAGTCCCCTATGTATTTCGTTATTTACTTTTTTAAATCAGATCTAATGTTGTGAGATAAATTACAGGATGTTCTACATGAAGGTTTGGTGTTGACTGGCTTCAAGATTGCCAATGTGCATGTGGAATGTCCCCTTTTTATTGTATTACTTCTCTATTCTTTACTGTCGCGAATGTCATTTCAGGATGTACTCTAGGTAAGTTTGGTGTTGACTGCCTTCAAGATTGCCACTGTGCAGGAAGGATGCCATGTGATGCATTCACGGGAAGATGTGAGGGAGACTGTGAGGATGGATGGTCAGGTGAAGGGTGTCAAGGTAAGCCTACTTTCTCTGGTGGACTTGCTGGTACACATATCTTCTGTATCCATTGGTCATGCATGTTAGGTAGCTGAAATGTACATGATTGTATTTAATGGGTTGCATTGGTAACTTTGTGTTAGATTTTCCCTGTTAGAGTCGGTCGAATTCAGTTTTGGCAGGATGTTGTGATTTCCATGTTGGTCGAGAATATCTCCAATCATGATGTCCATTGGTGGGTATACAATCTAATACATATATCACCGGACAATACTGTCGGATCATTGGTCTCTTTATCCATAGTCAGTCGTAATGTGGAACAGGGTCTGAACTACAATACTATGTAGATTGCATGATATACTGCACTCCATATGCTCTGTACTGTACCTACCTTTTGGACAGCCATAAACTCTTATAGCTAGTCTGTTTAAAATTCTGTTTATCAAAGTAGAATATGTGCGTGCAGACAAAGATTTTGCTTCCCTCCCATTTGAGTACTCTCCTTTGGTATTAGAACAGTAATGATGAAACATGTTGTTTAATACTTAACATTTCGCCATAGCTCGTCCTAATGATAGGCCAAAAGTGAAAGTTATTTTGGTTTATTCAGTACTTAAACGGCTCTAAAAGGGCGCCTGGCTGAAATGTTTTCAATGGAGTGAAAAGGGTGCCTCCATAGTGTGTGGGCAAACCATGAAATGACATCAGGTAAATGACTATCGGGAAGGGTTTAACTAGAGAAATCTCAGATCTATGCATTCAAAATGATTGTGTCGTTTATATTCATTATTATTGTTATTGATTATGTTATTTATATCGTTGGTATTGTTTATATCATTATAATGATATCTCCATCTTTGAATACATATACCATTTTCGCAGTTCCCTCTGTATGTACAGCCGGTTATTCGGGAATAAATTGCACAGAGTTCTGTAACTGTCCTGAGGACTCGGAATGTGAGAAGGACTCTGGTTTCTGTTCATCATCGGGAGGACAATGTGAGATGGGCTATGTTGCTGACTCTCCACAGAGACCAGATGGATGTGTCACATGTAAGACATTTTACTTTAGCTATGGACACCTATAAAACAGCGATTATTATTGGCAATAACCCATTATATAACGGAGGCCTGTGCATTTCACTTTCGTGTATAACCGCATATATTATTTTTGTGCTTCATGAATTGAGATTAAACTTGCGAAAACTGCCATATTAAGAGTTATATTGTTACAAGAACCTACATGAAATATACTCACTTTACTGCAAAAGCAACTTATTGACCAATTGTTAAAACGTTGATGTCAAGACTGTTTCAAATAACTTTGTCATGCATTACCATCTTATGTTTGATAATCAAACAGAAATAACAACAGCAACAACAACAACCACCAGTCTTGGCGGTTGTTCAGTCACCACCTAGCTGAGGACATGGAGAACGCACTGCATTCTTGGTTCAAGATTATAATAAATAGGGGAAGCCCAGTCACCCTCGTCACACCTACACATCTCAATTATTTTTACAGGAAGGTGTGACCCAGAGGTTCCAGTGGTTTAGCTTGCTATTCCCCTCGTGCAATATTTAATTATGTAATTAATAGCATTAATATTCAAAAGGCACTTTAAGGAAAATCGATCGTAATAAAAACTGAATGTTGTGAATGCAACATTTTGAAACTGCTTTTCTTCCAATCGCTTTTACTCACTTGTTCTTTCCACTCATCCGATATATTTACTTAATTTAGTTGCTGGATGTTTCGAGTCTTGTTCTAAGACATGTCACTGTGCTGGTGGTGTCGAGGACTGTAACCAGGAGACCGGGATATGCTCTCAAGATACATGCCATCCACGATGGATGGGAAACAAATGTCAAACGGGTTAGTACTATCTACTTATATCTATCTATCAAGCTATGTTATCCCAACTCGGAGCTTGATTGTAGCTTTTTTCCACACATCTCCGTTCTCTGCCATTCTAGTACACCATGGCAGTGTCATTCCTCTCCACGTCTTAATGTTCCCATCCTTGTTGGTTCTTGGTTTCACTCTTGGTCTCTTACCTTCTACCCTTTCTTTTAAGAAATCCTTCATCTCGAAGTGACTCTGATGTCTGTTAGATGTGGCCAAAGTATTTCACCTTACTATCTTTAAACATTCTTTTCAGCCTGAGGATATTTTGTTTATAAATCCCTGTCGCTATTTTACTTTGAATTTATCTTTTGCATGATATTTTCATCATTTTCCTGTACACCCAATTTTCAATAATGTGATTTTCTTTTTAATAGTCCTTGTTAGGTCTAATGTCCATACTTATGCTCCATACAATAGTTATAAACTAATAATGTAAGTGGGTATCATTTGTATTATCATTAAACCGTTAAGAGAAACAATGTTCAAAGAGATGACAGTTCACCTCATTTAGTAAAAACGAACGAATATTTCAACTTCAGATAAAAAAAAATACATGCTATCAATTCTACCAGTGAATAACACTCAGCGCTCAATAAAATGCAAGAAATGATATGCATAAATTCCTTGAAAAGTTAGTTATAACTATTGATTACAATACGAAGTTCAGTAAGCAGTGCAAATAATACTTATAGTTTGATCCAAATTGTTTTTT
Organism: Strongylocentrotus droebachiensis; assembly: GCA_035222895.1. NCBI lineage: Eukaryota > Metazoa > Echinodermata > Echinoidea > Camarodonta > Strongylocentrotidae > Strongylocentrotus > Strongylocentrotus droebachiensis. The sequence goes on along the minus strand of JAVYIG010011669.1, from coordinate 8,718 downwards.
AAAGATCAAAATGCTGTAATCTTAAGGCCAATCTATTTGGTTAAATATAGAATGGATTGTTATATTAGCGACTCATAAAAAGAGCATAATATCTTATCATTTTCTTTTTTCAGTGAATTCATTTTTTTTCTCCATTTATTTGTAGATTATAATTGTAAAACTTTTTGTCTTTGAAGATCGCTTTAACATTACACGAGAAAAAACGAACCCAGGTATTGCGATTTTTTCCTGCACATTTGCTACCGACACAAGTGGCGACATCACCTCCATCAAGGCTACTGTAGGGGATTTCTCAATGGAAAACTTGGAAAACGCACAGGCCGTTGATACTGCTACTGATCAGTCTCCTTTACAATCATACTTTTCGTTTTCCGTTAATGTCAATGGAAATCAACCCATCTACTGTTTTGTTGGCACATCAACAAGTGACATTGGATTTGCTTTTATCAGGTTGCCACTGCCTGAAACATTCGGTAGGTGCTTAAATGATGAATTTACGTAACAGATAATTATGTTTGCATGATTACATGTATCAGTAAACTGGAAAAAAGGATTCAAACAATCCCACCCAAAAGAGAGAGAGAGAGAGTGTGTGTGTGTGTATGTGTGTGCGAATGCCTGCGTGTGTGTGTATGTGTGTGAGGGAGAGAAAACACCAATGTTTGGTGGGAAAGATGAAATTCAATTAAACCAATTTTATCTTGATTGCCTTGTGACTTTAAATGAATTTACATTCACATACAAATTTGAAATGAAATATGGACAAATGCTCAATTTCATCCAAATGGATCATACCGGCTACTGCCCGAAGAAGTAATACCTTTTTTAATTGAAAATGAAAATGCATATGTATTCAAAGAAGTTGTACCTAACTTGCGATCAGGGTCCCATATTTTAAGTTCTGGAGTCCTGTTTCATCAGGAACTTGGGATTTACAACCACTAACATAATTATCATTATATTGACACTGTTATTTTTTAACTGCATCTTCGACGTTTGTCGTGTTCTTTTCAGTTCTCCCGGTCTTCAACAAGGCGCCTGAGGTAGCAGAACTAGGTTTCAACTATGTCATCATTGCTTGGGATTCTTGGACCGAAAACGTTGATGTTGGTGAAGGTCCTATCATTGGGTACAAGGTCTACGTTACTACTTCAGATGGGAACGAAACAAACACCTTCATAACATCATCAGGTGTTCCGATGGAGATGGAATCCTCAGGGATTGTATCTTCAAGGAAGAGAAGACAAGAAGATGAAGGGCTACTGATGTACAACGTAACTGGTCTGGGTGATGGCCAATCATATGAGATTCAAATTGCAGCAGTTCGTGAGGGACTTAAAGGTGAAGGGGAGAAAGGACCTGCTCTGAGTGTTACAACCCTAAAGATAGGTGAGTCTTTGGTGTTCCTCATTTGCTCCGCCGATCGGAATGTATTTCTTCGAAAGTATAGAGTTCGGATTTAGGTAGCAATTGGGCATTAGGTTAGATTTAAGGATATGATTATAGGATGAGGTATATTGAATGTCCAAGGGTGTGGTCCGATATTTGCTCTGGACTTTGCCCTGACAAACATATGATGCTAGGGTTTCGGGTGGAATCAGATTCAGGTTCGGTCTTAGGTTATGAGTAGGGTTAAGTGTAGTGTTGGGTCTCGGGTTGAAGATTGAGATTCAGTTAATATAGGTTTTTTTTCTTGGTAACTGGGTTGAAAGAACTGCCGCGGCTGACAAAAATCACACAGAGTCTGGTCTGCACGCATTAATATCATTCAAATTCTTGTTTTGTTTCGCTCATTTTTCTTTAATTATGTTTTCATAATTGTTCTGTCTTTCTTTGTGTTTTATAATAAAAAATAACTTAACACGTCGTGAGAGCATGGCTAAATGAATACATTTAACTGCTCTTAATAATAGATGCCATTCGGATGCATTTTAGTGTGTGTGCCAACAATGTACATATCACAAATTTCCATGCAGAATAATTCATGAGATATCCGAATATTCCGATGATTCAATGATGACAAGAAGTCAATAAGCAAATACCGTTAGTCCACGAGTATACATAATGTTATACACGTGCTTCTCAAGACCATGCAGTTGAAATCCAGAACTCTAACCTCCATATTGATTCTCATTGTTTGTTCACATTGTTGAACTAGAATGTTTTTCCGATGCCCGTGTTCTTAACATTTGAATGGCTGTTTGCTCCATTTTATTTAATAAGACCTTTTAACGGTTAAATACCTGTACACATCCAAGCGTGAAAGCTAAAATCTTGATCTCCATTTTTATATTGGTAGAGTGTTTTTTTCTCCTATTTTTTCATACATTTTATATAACACATTTTTTAAAGTGTGTGAATTTTCATTTTTGCGGCGTGTATTTCACCATAATTATGATTAGTGTTGGAATTATAGGTTTATTCATTGTTAAATTTCTTTGATCGTAAATATTATTATTGTTATAATCATTGTCATCATGATCCGCGTAGACTAATTAATGAAATATCCGAGCATTTTCATATTAAAATGGAGACAAGACGTCAGTTAGCAAATACCATTAATCGATAAGTATCCTTAATTTTCTGCCATATAAAGTTTGTATTTTACACCTTCTTTAATCCATAGCACCTCCTGGCTCTTCTGCAATTGGCACCAGTATTGGTGGGGCAATAGGAGGAATAATCTTTGTTCTATTGATTATTGTCATCATTATCATTGTACTACGGAGGAGAAGGTAAACCAATTATCTAAAAGAAAATGTGTACGTCTATAAACCCTTACTCATTTCGCACCTAATTTCCTAACAAGATCACGAAGACTTTCAAGAAATCATATAACTGCGATGTCTGAACATTTCACAATGTTGATGGATTGCCTTATGTTGATTTCTCGGCAATGTTTGATATCCTGATTCCTAGCGATAAGTACATGAAGATCATTTTGTAATCTTAGATCAATAATTACAAATGTAATCTTAATGTTCCATCAAAGTCGCCTCGTCTATTAACAAAAAAGTGAGACAGAAATGGGGAACAAATGAACACCTTATAACTTCTCTCGCCAAAAGTATCCCATACAACATTTCTTTTTCCTACCTGGTTGTTTGATATCATCAATTATTTTGTATTGTTTGTATTTTTCTGTCAAAACACTTTTAGCCATTCTGTGCCTCTTTTGAAAAGCCTCTTTAAGTAATCGATATCGATGTATATCATTATAATCTGTATTATTATTATCATGATTATTATGAATATTATCATGATTATCATTAATATTCGTGTTAATAGTAGTAATAGTACAGCCAATTATATTATTATAGTTTCTGCCATCAGTGTCATTATTGTTATTATTTTCATTCTTGTCATCTTTTTCATTGCATATTCTTGATCGTAGAAACCCACGGAACGAAGTCTCCAAACCAGTCATCTATACAGATGATAATGTTTATATCGGAGGTTTACCCGAAGGTATGTAAATCACATTAACTTGTATTTGAACAGCTGATATCCCTTCAGTTTAAAACACCAATGCACATATGAGTAGGGGCGGCCTAACATATATTACTATGGACAATTGATGAGGAAATAAAGACACAAAAGTAGGACCGAAAGGATGTGACCTGGCGGTAAACCAAATTGATCCATTGGATCATATTACTCTACCCCACTATAAACATGCAAAAGCCGTTCTATATTTAGAACGGCTTTTGCATGTTTATAGTGGGGTAGAGTAATAAATAAAGAATAAAACAAACTTTCGGGTAAAATTAAAAGTATCACATGGCTTCATACGGAGAGCATTATAGACTAGTGTTGCACCCATTTACTATTTTCTGTTTTGGAGGGGGTGAGCTTGGCCCCAAAAGTCACCAAATCCCTAAGAATCGCAGATGGCAGCTTTGGTCCTATCACGCACGTTGGTCTCAATATGTGTGAGGAAAGGACCCGGTATTCACGTCTATGGCATTAAATGGCAATACAAGGTTTATCAACAATCAGTTGGGGCAATGATTTATGATTGTACAACTACTACTCACACAGAGCTTACAAAATACATGATTTTTTCGAGGTATATTTCTGCCTATTACTATTAATATGACTTATACCACGCTTTTCCCATTAGCCCCAAATCGCTTACAGTATATACAAATTAACAATTACATAAATACATTTGATGAAAAGCAATATATTGTAGGCTAGCCTAGCTATCGTTTCGCTGAATGTAACAAATGCAGTTTATGCGTGACAGATACACTGACCTTACACCCACCTTCTCGCCCCTTTAAACATATCCAGAAGTTGAAACTGGAAAATCAGATAAACCAAAGCCATCTCCAACCGTGACACCAAGGAAACCGGTGGTACTTCCAAAGCCGTCCACCGTGCCTGAACCACCACTGGCTCCAAACGGTTTGGACGAGGCTGATGTGCCGAAATCCAGAAGGTCGGAGGAATTGCCGAAGGAGCGTCGCCCGATACCCCTCTCACAGTTTGCTACCCTCGTTCAGAAGAATAGACACACAGACGTGTTCTACGAGGAATTCCTTGTAAGTTGTTTTCTTTAGGTGTTTCCTATCCAGGAATCTTGTGGCCCTTGTGTCTCCGGAATATCCACATGCTCACAATGGTTTTAGAGGCTTAGAAGAACTATTGTAGCTGGTCTTTCAATCAGCCTTCCCGTATGACTAAAATTAACCATGTTTACAGGAGTTGGTAACCACACATTACTCCCCACCCAGAATGTCGTAAATAAAGAAAGGCCTTTTGTCCAGGGAATTTCTTTTTTCTAGGCGAAAAAAATGTCATCACAAAGATCAAGTTAATTGTGTTAACGGACATATTGCGTAATCCATTGTAGGATACTAAAAATTTACCATTGAACTGATTTCTCCAAAGTATTTGTGATCGTGTGTCATTCCAACTCCTTGGTACAATGTAGAATCAAATAAACTCGACAAAAACCATCTCATTTGTTCTGCAGTAAATATATATAATGTATGAGTACGAAAACTTTGTAATCGAATCTCTCCCAACTCAGTGCTTACCAAAGGCAAATATCTTCCCACAAACCGTTGCAGAGAAGACGGTCAATTTCGAGAAGAACAGATACAAGAACATCCTGCCATGTAAGTTGTCTCATCATACATCTGACACTTTTTCAAAACGTCAATTCACTTTCTGTGGAGGTAATGAGGCATTGTTTTACAAGAGCCTCATAATTAAGTGCAAGTTTGCCGAAATCCCATTGAAACGCGGCTAATATTTAACTAACGTCGGTGACATAATTATGTCTGCTTGTGAAGCGACATAAAAGTTTCTAGCTATCGATTATGCTATCAATAATACGGATATGCCCTCGTTGATGTGGTTTAATCTAATGGACTTTAATATATTTTCTTATCTATAAGATCTGCCATATCTTTCAGAGATAAATTCGACATTGTAGACCAGGGGGTGGGGGGGGGGGGGTGCTTCACAAAGATCTTAAGTCGAACTTTACTCTTAGTTTGACTTTTAGCGGATCTTTGTGAAACCCCTCCCTGGCTATACAAATAGTTGACAAGCGTATGATTTCGTTTTTTTAATATAAAATTATGAGGAAATGTGTAGTCCATGATGTCTCCTAATTTTCATACTAAATATATCTCTCTGTATCTCTCTTTAAACTTCATCATAGATGATTCATCAAGGGTTAGGCTGGCAATCATCAACGATGACCCGGATTCAGACTACTTCAATGCTTCTTACATACCGGTAAATAAAGAATCTGTTTCAAAAACAAGTTACAACCTCAGAACTACATTCTGAGAGATAAGTATTACTAGTAGTCGTATTTCTCCATAATGTTTTTGCAATGACATTTTTTCCTACCTAGCTCTCTCTCATCTAACAACATATTATGTTTTCAATATACTTTCTTTTCCTTCTATTCTTTTTCAATTCCCCCTAGAGACCTCTCGAATATGGCATGAGTAAATTACATATAAACCCTTTTTTCTTCTCCTTCTCTGCCCTTCAGAGCTTTCGAAACCAGCGTGCGTACATCGCGTCACAAGGTAAAGTTATCACACTCCACTGATGTATATTTTGTTGGTATCGTTTTGTATAAATTATTTTTCCTTCTAATATGACATTAAGGGGACTTTAAGATTGAGTGGACGAGAACGACGTGAACGTCCACTGATCATGCGTGTCTATGGCAAGTCGTTTTAACATATATTCCCATTTCTTGATATCAAGAATTAACATTGCTTTTCAACAGAAAATCATTTCTTGATATCAGTAATCCAATTCTCGATATCAAGAAATAGAAATAAACGTTAATAGAACGACTTGCCATAGACACGCACGATCAGTGGACGTTCACGCCGTTCTCGTCCACTCAATCTAAAAGTCCTCAATGACGATAAATCACAGCAGTTAATTGTGCCATTTTTCTCTAAAAAACATCAAACGGCGCAGGCTACTGCAATGAAGTACGTATTATTTTTAATAATCGCCAAATTAGTCATCTTTGAGGCACGATTTGACGTGTTATAGACTGCACATCTCCAAAAGAGATGATGGTGCAATGTATGAAAAGTCACGGTCCCCATATTCCTTGAGATTTGATTATTATTTTCATTTCATGTATTTATTTGTCAAATTTACGTTTTAACATTGATATTTCCTGCGCTCACATTAGTACATTGCTATAGGCCTACTGTTATCAATCTTACAGATACAGGTCACATGTTACAGTTACACAGTGGCGTACGCAGGATTTTTTCAAGGGGGGGGGGGGGGGGGGGTTAAAATCGGGCCCAAAATTTCGCAACGACTCAGGAAAATTTGAAAATCGGGGGGGGGGGGGGGTAAGAGGACACTTTTTTTTGGGGGGGGGGGGGGTCTCGAAATTTGAAAATTTGACATTTTGTTCCGTTGGGGGGGGGGGGGGGGGGTAAGGTCACCTTTTTCAGGTCATCCATTGGCATATATATATTTATTTTTTTTATTAAAAAAAAAAAAAAAAATCAAAAGGGGGGGGTTTTCACAAAAAATATACACAAAACATACACATAAAAAAACTCGAGGGGGGGGTTTAACCCCAACCCCCCCCCCCCCCCCCTGCGTACGCGCCTGCAGTTACACATTGTACGTATTATAGTTTAGTTTGTTATACTCTTTAGTATTTGTACGTTTTGTTGTTATTATACTCATCATGTTCATACTCAGCTCTTTTCCCTATCTATATGTAACATATGTTTTATGGACCTCTGACTTGTGCAGCTGAGTCTGAAGTAAAGTTCTGAATTGAATTAAATAAAAGACTCAAACATAGTTCACAGTGAACAGAAATTCGATACAAAACAAGGATACATTCTGTTGATGACATAACGAAATGTATACAAATGTTTAATCTACGTTTGGCTATGGCTCGTTTTACCTCCATAAAATGAACTGTTGTTTAATGAATATAGGGATTCACATCACAATATATTGAAAATGATGCAGTCCTTTTGTTTTTATTAATACATATCTCCGCTGTTTGTTATAGGACCAAATAATGCATCAATGGATGACTTCTGGCGGATGGTGTGGCAGGAGAATGTAAACACAATCGCCATGGTGACCAAACTTCAAGAGGGAACCAAGGTGGGCCGCATTATTTGTCCAATTATAATTATGATATGGCTGTGATCAAGATTCGTAATTTTCAAGGTCTAAATAGATCTTCGTTTAGCCCAAGGTGCCGAATTTATCATTGGGTATGTGTGTGTGTGCGTGTGTGTTTGCGGGCGTGTGTATGGTCACGCATGTGTGTACGTGTGAGGCTGAGTGAGTTACAGATATTGTAGTGGTTTCAAGAGGCTGATATGTATCGAATAATTAATGGCAATACTGATCGGCTATTGGTATAACACACATTTTCCCTAAAATCCACTGTTACACCCCATGAGACCGACATCCATAAGACCGTCATATCGATCTCGTTGGCCTTTTGGCAATGATTATGAAGGTTTAATAGACTGCATTGACGCTCTCATGGGCTTACGGACTAGCGGGATATCCCATCAGACCACAGTCCACTTTATAGCGGCCATCCTAGTACACTGCGATGTGTCATAATACTTATCGTATAACATTATTCTTATCACATTATCAACCAGATTAAATGCCGCCAATACTGGCCTGAGTCGACATCTGTAAACTTTGGGGACATCTTAGTGGCATTGGATTCTGTCGCAAGTTGTTCTGGAGGATTAAAGCGAACACTGTTCTTGACGAAGGTATGTTCATACATCCTGCTTTTTCTAATCGTGCTTCCTTTTTCGTCAGCTTTCTGCCAAAAAGACACTGTCACCATATACTGTGAATGGCTATAATGTGCTTTTAACACAGAGGTGATGTTTTTATATGGTCCATGTACGTTTTTTTTTTTTTTTTTTTTAAATGAGAATTCCATGTATTCATTTTGTTATTTCAAACTTTGACACGTCAGAATCAAGGCTAATATGACGTCATACCGTCTGCTGTAACTGATAGGTGAATAGTTATACTCCATAGCAACATAGTTATCAATGAGTTCATGAGATTGTTGCATTATTTCTGCCCATTTATGTATTTATGAACTAAGGAAGACTTATTTGATCTCACGGTCATGTAAACAAGAGCAAAAGACTTTCAAGAAATCAACTTTCAATTAATATATGGGGCCTGTCACCACGAAATGAGTCC